>CM056497.1:19637811-19882805 GCA_029783415.1 Anisodus acutangulus | reverse complement strand
AAGTGGGGAGTTCAGGGTCGCGAGGGGGGTCCAACCACCCAACCCACCCCCAACCAACCACCCCACCAAACCCCGATACTACCCCCCCCCCACACCCCCAAAATTTACTTTTCAAAGAAATATTTTATTTTTTTTTAGTTTTCTAAACCCCCAACCCAATTTTTTTTTTTAAAAAATTAAATTCCTTTTTTGATTTTCTACACACCCCTCTCCCCAACCCCCCCAACCCACCCCACACACACATGCGAACCCACCACCCTTCAAAAACATTTATTTTATTTTAAAAAATAATTTTAAAAGTTGTTTTTTTGTTTTTTTGCACCTCCCACCCATACCCCCGCGAATTGGGGTTGGGTTGGGTGGTGGTAGAGTAGTTGGTTGAATGTAATTTGTGAGATTTGTTTTCTCTACTTTAATTAGGGAATTCATTTTTCTCATTTTTAAGAAATTTATTTTCCTAAAAAAAACATTTTTCAAAAATTTAACCAACCAAACATGAAAAAATTAGAAAATGTTTTCCTTCCCACCAAACACACCCAATGTCTACAACTTATCCTAGTTTATGTCCTAGCTATGAAAACTATGTTTGAAATTTCAACACAGACAAAAATGTTGGGTGATTCTTCTCGTTGCATGTGCTAGTGAGTGCAAAAATATTCAAGATGCACACAAATTAGCTCGACATTAAAGTCATAAATAAAAACTACTTATTCTTATTCATCATTGGGTTTGTTGGTTGTATGTAGCTCTAGACAAGAGCTATATACCTCTTGGAATATATATCCCACGTATATTGCTCTTCGGCAACAGATGCATAGGTGTATAGACAATTTTAAAGCTGGGAAAAGAATAATTCACACTATTTACCTGTGGTCTATTCTTAGGTACCCAAGATTGGATTAGAGCTAATTAATCACTACCCTTAAGTTGTCTAAATAGATTACTTTCGTATATCACTTTGATGATTGCTTGCCTTATATGCACTCTTGGGTATTACCAGTTACATCACGTTACATTATATCCAGGTTTTGAGTAACATATACATGTGTTATTCTCTAGCAATATAAGTCTAGATATTTGAATAAAGAAAAAATGGTCAAATTTGCTTCTTTACGGTACGAAAGTGGTCAGTTTTCCTTAAAAATGCTCCAATTATTATTTAAATAATTTAAATATATCCTTCTTATTCTATGTGATAAAAATATTTTCATGAGATGAATGTCACGTAATATGACATCTTAGTCTCCAACCCAATTAAAAACAGGGTCGGAGAAAATTCCTTCATTCACCACTTGCTAACAAACAAGGCAACGTCAGTCAAGATTCTGACTCTAACGTCCTTTGTCTGTTTCAATTTTGAAGGTTGACTACAAGCCCCCAGAATTGACGTAATTCATATACAACTTGAACAGCTTTGAAACTCAATTAATTGATCAGGTCACAGCTCCACCAATATAAAATTGGTCCGACCTTATCCGCAAAGAGTGAGACACTGGCTTGACAATAGCAACTAGAATGCTCCAAAAGAACACGCACACATTCATGCTCCTAAGTCCTAACTAGACGAAACATGACACGTTTCAGCGTTCTCTATGTATTTCCTTTTAAACTAATTGATAAATACTTCTTTCGTCTCAAATTATCAATCATAATTACTAAATTATTTATTATTTATTATTTTAAAAATTAAAAATAATTAATTATTTCTCTATTTTATTTTTAGTAAAATTTTATTATTAATTAAAATAATATAAATAAAATAAATATTTAATAAATAGACTTTTTAACTCAAACATAAATAAAAATAAAGTAGATTACATACTCTTTCTAATAATAATAATATTTTTTAAGAGACGTGTTAAGTAAAAAACGATAAATAATCTAGTTAGTAGAAATATTTTTAAGAGAAATGTAAAATTAAAAAAAGGCAGAAAATTCGAGGCGAAGAGAATACGTTGAATTTGGCAACATCCGGAAGAGTATAAGTCATGTCGTTTCAAAAATAAATAAGACCAAATATAAGACGCGTTAATAGGAGAGCGTTAATTAGTTTGGCAAGTTGCTTGGCCGGTATTCCCAATTCTTTAATCCAGCTCCAGCCCCCTTATATATACTCTTACTTCTGCAGCTTCTTTTCTTAGTAAACAAGTTGAAAGCACTAATTAACACACTTCTCACGTAAACCACTCAACAAAGCAATATTTTCTTGTCTTGTTATTTGTTACTACTAATTTGCAAGTTAGAAACAAAAAGAACATCAAAGATGATGATGCCAGTATTCAGTTACTTTGATGCTATCTCAGCTGAGATTTTTGGCCAAAAGTTGAGCTTTTCTAAGGCATCCAGTACTCAGACAAAACAACAACAAGGGGTTGCGCCTATTGTATCTGATCGCAAGACTGTAGCTGCTCCGCCGTGTGCTTCCTCAACCGGTGATCTGAAGAAGGCCGGAAAGGCATCGCCCCCGTCATCTTCGCAGCAGAAGAGGCAGAGGTTTGCATTGGAATTGGACGGCATTCACTGTTTCGAAACTATTGTTAGCTATTGATTTTTTTTTTATTAATTACTACTATAATTCCAAGATTGAAATTCTTTATTTTTGTCTAGTCATGATTATATGGTCATGTACTCTGCTATAAATTCAGGAGATTGATATACAATTTTTGGATTCTGATATTCATTTTTTGGGGCTAATTTGAAGATTTCAATTCGTAATTTCTCCTTTGTCTCATACTATCTCTTTTTTAATTTCCTTTTTTATTATGACAAGATTATTCATGTGCCGGGACTCTTGCAATGACACTTTTTACTTTTTAAAATTCAAAACTTCTCAATTTTGATTGTATCCCTAAACATAAATTTTTTAAATTTTTCTAAAGATAATTTACATATTTGAAAACTACATAAAAAGTAATATAAATTATAATAATTCAAATTGTTTTAAATATTTAAAAATATTATAAAAAAATAAAATGTGTTTGAATGTATACACGATAGAAAATATGAAAAATACTACACAAAATAGAGTTAGTATTAATTTTGTGGTTACAAAGAAAATTTATATAGTAAAACAAAGTCTCATTTTTATTGTCACACCCCAACCTTGGGGGATGTGGCCGGTACCCGGCGTCCGAAGGCCTGAGCGTATCACTGTAGTATTTGAAACCTGTAATATGAAACTTGGACCGACAAGGCCACAAGATGAGTATATTGCTGACAAAAAGTGGCCAACAAGGCCATGACATACATACATTCATTGTACACGTCTGTAAGCAGGTCGAGACATGATCCCGCCATACCCAAAATGTTAGTAACATATATAACAGTACCTAAAGACTCATGTACTGCGACTCCGGAAGGAGGGAGTGCGACAATCACCGCTGAGCAGATTACTTACTGAGGAGAAGTGCCGCTCTGTCTATCTATATCTGCGGGCATGAACACAGTCCCCAGAAAGGGACATCAGTATGAAAGATGTACTTAATAGATAGTACATGATCAACTGTAAATAAATCGACAATAATCAAGGAAGAAAGAGATACTACCTGAAACTCATAATGTCACAATGCATTGAACTGTATAGATGTGTATAATAATCGCGTATATAACGTTGTGGGCCACTGAGGGCAATATCATAAGTGTCATATATGTATAAGTTGCGTATATAATGCCATAGGCCTCTGAGGGCAATATAATATGTATCATATCTGTATAGCCGCGTATATAACGCCATAGGCCTCTGTGGACAATACAATTACATAGTATATATGTATGAATACTGACTGAAGGACGTGACATGAGACTAGCATCATGATCATTACATGACTCTATCAAACTCAAAAATCAGGAATAAACTTTCTAGAAGGCATATTATCTGATCATGAATCAACATGGAGACTTTTAACTCCCAAGAGTGGAATTGTTATGGAGTAGCGCTATGTTTACTTTCCGTTTGTATAGATCATGCCAAAAGAAGAAAGGAAGTAAGCCCTACATACCTTGTCGAAGAAGTTAGCTACATCCCGTGAAGCCTCGCACGCGTTATGGATGATTATCTACATCACATAAGGGATTGATATCAATATTGAATCCATATCCTATAGAGAAGCTCACTTAGACATAACATCGAACAACTTAAGTACATAGGATTCTTAGGTTTCTTTTTCAAGAGCAACTTATGCAATTCGATTCCAAAATCCTCCAACCCGTCCTTTTCTTACCACCTCAACATATTTAACCAATTTTATTATCAATTTTACCTTGTATCTCAGGTAAAACAACTCAACAAGTTACATAACCATGATTCCAAAGGTTTACTAGTTTTGACTATGAGAATCTTTCCACAACTTGTTTCAAAATATCAATTAAACATAAGAATAAGTAGAGGAGGATAAAACACACCTTTGCACGTAATAATCTCCTCAAAACAACTGCTTACTTTACCTTAAAGGGTATTCCAGAATCTATATCACGATAACCACATGACTTACTATGTTGATTTTGCTTAATTTGCCTTTGATTTGACTCCAAATTGATGGAAAACCTTAGAGAATGTTTGGGAATTTATTTAGGGTCTATTTTGATGAAGAATGAGGGCTCCAAGTCAAATGCCCCAATTTAAACCCGTACAAAAATTGGCACCGCCCAAAAGAATGGTCCATTTTGATGGTCCGTACAATTCTGTATGGTCCGTCAATCTGAACCGTCAAACTAGATCAAAGGCCTGGCACTTTGTAGGCCATTTGACGGTGGACCAGTCCATTTTGACGGTCTGTACAATTTTGTATGGTCCGTCAAATTGGCAGTTCAGCTAATATCATCGAAACATAATTTCTTCAATCCGTTTAACTTTCATACACTCCGGTACTTTCATAAATAAGCTATAATCCTTCATTATCCTTCCATAAGGTCACATATTTTCCCGGGATATTGATATCAATTGACGACACGACGAAACGTAGAACTACAAGGCGTAACATTTTTCCCCCCTTAAGAACATTCGTCCTCGAATGTTGAAGGTTGCTCTAACGCTTAGGATTTCAGAAAATTTCGACAGTTTCCCTATAAACATGGCTACCCGAAACCTGCCAACCAACCCAACAGATAACCAATGCCACACAGGGCTACAAAATAGCATAACAATATCCAATCGGCCTCACACGACCGTCTCTATTCACAAGAATCAAAGAGGGTTAGTCATCACTCACTTTAACTATCATATGGCGTACTCTGAGCTGCACATGCTATATTTGTCTCAACATTAGCACCTAAATAAAGTATATGATTTAAGATCAATGGATATAATAAGAATGAATGAAGCCTATCGCACAATTATTGATATAAACATGGGGTTTGGAACAAATAGGGATATCAGGACTTCATATTTTCTTCGACCTCCCAAGTCATTTCTTCTATATTTTTATTCCTCCACAATACTTTAATCGAAGCAACGTATTTGGTCATAACTTAAGGATTTGGCGATCCACGATAGCGATGGAAACTTCTTCGTATGATAGGTCTTCTGTGACCTGAACATCCTCAATGGGGGGTTATGCGAGAAGGATCACCTAGGCATTTGTGAAGCATCAATACGTGAAATATCGGGTGAACTGCTTCTAGTTTTGGAGGTAACTCAAGCTTATAAGCCATTTGGTCGATCTTCTGAATAATGTGATATGGCCCGATATATCTGGGGCAATTGCCCTTCTTATCGAATCTCATCACACCCTTCATAGGCGATACCTTTAGAAACACCCACTCTCCCATAACAAACTCTAAATCGCAACGTCGGTGATCTGAATAACATTTTTGTCGACTTTGAGCTGTCAACAATTGTTCCTGATTTAATTTCACATTTTCTACAACTTGTTGTACCAAATCAGGCCCTAGTAGTTTTGTCTCACCAACGTTAAACCAACCAATATGGGACCTGCATTTCCGCCCGTATAATGCCTCATATGGTGCCATCTAGATACTAGAGTGGTAGATGTTGTTATAGGCGAACTCAATAAGTGGCAAATGGTCTTCCCAGCATCCCTTAAAATCTTAAACACATGCTTGCAGCATATCTTTGAGCGTCTGAATAGTGTGCTCTGCTTGTCCGTCTGTGTGAGGATGAAAAGCGGTGCTAAGACTAATCTGAGTACCCAAGCCCTTCTGAAAAGACCTCTAAAAGTTGGCTATAAATTGAGCGCCTTTATTAGTAATAATAGATAACAGAACTCCGTGAAGCTGGACTATCTCTTTAATATAAAACTTGGCATAATCCTCAACCGAGTAAGTAGTTTAGATCGGTAGAAAATGGGCTGACTTCGTAAGTCTATCCACGATAACCCATATAGAATCAAAGTTTTGACAAGAATTAGACAGTCCAGTAATGAAATCCATATTAATCGCCTCCCATTTTCATGTTGGGACCTATATATTCTGAAGCAACCCTCTAGGTTTCTGAAGTTCAATCTCAACTTATTGGCAATTAGGGCACTGAGCAATAAATTCTGCGATATTCTTTTTCATATCGCGCCACCAATATAGTTGTTGAAGGTTGTGATACATGTTAGTAGAACCAATATTAATAGAATACATGGACTTATAAATCTCTGCCATGATCCCCTCTCGAAGCCCTTCTACGTTGGGTACACACAACCGGCCCTTGTACTTAAGAGCTCTATCTTCTGATAACTCAAACAACCGCTTCTTTTGAAGGGGAACACCTTTTTAAATCCTTAAAATCGTTGGATTATCAAATTGGCATGCCTTTACTTATGCCACTAAAGAAGATTCGGTGGCGTCTTGAATTATAGCACCTCTATCTCCTATATCTATAAGTCGCACATTCAGATTAGCCAATCGGTATAGATCTCTGGTCATTTCTATCCTATCATCTTCCACATGTCTCAGGCTGCCCATAAATTTATGGCTTAACGCGTCGGCTACAACGTTTGCCTTGCTCGGGTGGTATAAAATATTTACATCATAGTCTTTAAGTAAATCAAGCCACCGCCGCTGCCTCACATTCAACTATTTCTACCTTAATATATACTGCAAGCTCTTATGGTCTGTAAATATATCGACATGAACTCCATACAAGTAATGACGCCATATCTTTAGAGAAAATATAATAGACGTCAATTCCAAATCGTGAGTCGGGTGGTTCTGCTCATGTTTCCTTAGTTGCCTCGAAGCATATGCAATGACCTTGTCATGCTGCATAAAAAACAATCCAACCCTGCTCTAGAAGCGTCACATAACACAATATAGCATTATGGCCCCTCGGAAAGTGCGACAACTGGTGCTGATATTAATTTATCTTTCAACTCCTAAAAACTCTTCTCTCAAGCATCGGACCACTGGAACTTAGACGCCTTGTGCGTCAACTTCGTTAATGAAACAACAATAGAATATAAATTCTCCATGAACCTTCGATAGTAACCTGCCAAGACAAAAAAACTACGCACTTCCGTAGGAGTTATGGGCCTCGGCCAATTCTTTACCGCCTCGATCTTCTGACCATCCACTTTAATAAGTTCATCCGACACTACATGCCCTAGGAAGGCCACATTTAGAAAATTTAGCGTATAACTGACGATCCTGGAGTGTTTGTAACACCGGTTGCAAATGATCAGCATGCTCGGCTTCTGATCGGGAGTACACTAGAATGTCGTCAATAAACACTACTACAAAGATATCTAAGAACGGTTTGAATACTCGGTTCATCAAATCTATAAAGACCGTCGGCGCATTAGTAAGACCAAAAGACATAAGAAGAAACTCGTAGTGGCCATATCTAGTCCGGAAAGCGGTCTTTGGAATATCTTTCTCCTTAACCCGCAGCTGATGATATCCAAACCTGAGATCAATCTTCGAGAAATACCTAGCACCTTGCAACTGATCGAACAAGTCATCAATTCTAGGGAGCGAATATTTGTTTTTGATGGTCACCTTATTTAGTTGACGGTAATCAATACACATTCTTAGTGAACCATCTTTCTTATGAACGAATAAAACTAGTGCGCCCCATGGGGAGGTACTGGGTCTAATAAATCCCTTTTCCAGGAGATCTTTCAACTACGCCTTTAATTCTTTCAATTCGGTAGGAGCCATTAGATACGGAGGTGTGTATCTAGAAGTACGTCGATAGCAAACTCAATTCCCTTTCGGGAGGAATACCGAGAAGCTCGTCAAGGAAAATGTCAAGAAATTCACTAACGACAGAAACTGATTGAAAGGCTGGAGGCTTTGCCTCCGTGTCCTGAACTCACATGAGGTGGTAGATATATCATCTTCCGAGCCTGAAGGTAGAAAATAAACCTACCCTTGGGCGCTGCAACATTGCCCTTCCATTCAATGACGGGTTCGCAAGGAAAGTTAAAGCGAACGACTTTCGTCCAACAATCAACATTAGCATAGCAAGAAGCCAGTCAGTTCATGCCCATAATAACATCAAATTCCACCATATCTAGCTCATTTACGTCGGCTACCATATGGCGATCATATATCTTTACATCACACTCCCTATACACCCACCTAACAACTATAGGTTCACTCACGGGCGTAGACACTTCAAACGATTTATGTAACAATTCAGGCTCTTTTTTCACACTTACCAGTAACAAATGATGTAATATAAGACAAGGTAGAACCCAAATCTATCAAAGCAAATACGTCAAGGGAGAAGAAGAATAATATACCTGTAACCATATCTGGAGATGACTCAAGGTCTTATCGACCTGACAAAGCATAGATGCGGTTCTGAGGACCGCTCGAACTAGATGTTGCTCCTCTACCTCTTCCTCTACCAACCGGTGTGTGTGTACCATGCCCTAAAGGGCGTCCTGATGAAGAAGAAACTGCTACAGACCTTGTCGGCTGTGCTATACTGCCTCAACCTCTCATCTGAAGATCACTAGTAAAGTGCCCCGAGTAACCACAAGAATAACATATGTCTATCTCTTGATGATATTGCCCGAGATGGCCCCTTCCATACTGAGTACATCGGGGCAAATGTGGCCTAGTTTGGCTCGAATCTTCTATGTACTATGGGCCTAGTGCCCGTGAACTCTGAACCTGACCAAAATAAATGGTCCGGTCATGACGCTGACCTTGGAATTGCGGTGGCGCACTGATCGCTGGGTAAGATGGGTGCTTTGGAAATTATGGCCCGAACCTGCCTCTAACATCCCACATATCACCTACGGATCGAGCCCTCTTATACTAGACCCTATCCCATTCTTGATCAACCCATCGCTGCCTCTTACGATCCTCCAAGTTCTGTGCATAGGCCTAAATGCGGGAAATATCCATATTCAGATTTAGAGAAGTTGTCGTGCACTCATTCACCATATGTGGCCCCAAACCATTAAAAAATTGATCGCTCATATCAGCAACAATCGTGTGAGCGTACTTGACCAAGGAATTAAATTGTAGGCTATGCTCTCGGACACTCATATTAAGCTGCTCCAAATATAAGAACCTGCCTCGCCTGGCTCGTCGAAGCTCAACCTGCAGATATTGTTGTAAAATTCCTTGGAGAACTCCTTCTAGCCCATATGTGGAGCTTGGAGTCCTCGAGCCTGCTCCGAAGTCTCAAACCAGGTCGCGGCCACATCACACATTTTATAGGAAGCCAACTCCACTGTCTCGGCACCTGCAACATGTATAACTCGTAAAGTCCACTGCATCCTATCCAGAAAATCCTATGGGTCCACATTAGGATTTGTGCCGGTATATTCTGGGGGGTCCAGGTTGATGAAATCCCGAACTCTCGCGTTGACTGCCCTATCGGAAGTACCAGAGGTCTGACGCTAGGCCTGAGAGGCCACAAGTCGAGTCAACAGTTGCACCACACTCCTCATATCTAGATCCTGATCAAGGACAACCAAAAGAGGAACTAGAGGTGCATCAACTCCCCTTTGCCCCTCTAGAGGTGGTGGTGGGGGTGCATCAACTCCTCATATCTAGATCATGATCAAGGATAACCTTATCTTGGTGCTCTTGTCTCCCTAGGTCAGCGGGTGGCGCTTGACTGGCACCCTCTCCCGCTTCCTCGTCCAACATCCACAAGGCTTCCTGGCGTTTAGTAGTAGTAGGTATAACTGAGAATATAAACAAGATGAATATTAGGATGGAACCCTTACGATTTAGCGCTATCGCAAAATCTAGATCATGAAGAAAAGTAACCATCCTAAATATCATGTAGCCTCCTGCTTATAAGTGTAGTGCACAACACTCTCATAAAAATAACTCTACAAGATATGACTTGTAGACTCCCCATGACTGACTTGGATCTGATACCAAGTTTGTCACACACCAACCTTGAGGGATGAGGTCGGCGTCAAGCGCCCGAAGGCCTGAGCGTACCACTGTAGTATCTGGAATATGTAATATGAAACTTGGATCGATAAGGCCTCCATATAACCAAATAAGACCAGAATGTATAACTACATGTACACAGAAGAGTCCTAACATGATATATATACAGACAACCAAGGCCGACAAGGCCACAAGATGAGTATATTGTTGATAAAAATGGCCCGACAAGGACACGACATACATACATCCACTCTACACAAGTATGCAAGCCTCTAAAAGTGACATATGCACATCAACAGTTTGGTGCAGGGCCCCGCCATACCCAAAATGCTAGTAACATATATAACAATACCTAAATACTCTTGTACTGCAACTCCGGGAGAATGGAGTGCGATAATCACCGCTGAGCAGATCACTTACTGAGGAGGAGCGTCGCTTTGTCTATCTATATCTGCGGGCATGAACACAGTTCCCCAGAAAGGGACATCAGTACGAAAGATGTACTTAATAGATAATACATGATCAACTGTAAAATAAATTGACAATAATCAAGGAAGAAAGAGATACTACCTGAAACTCATAATATCACAATGATCAACTCTTAGGCGATTAAGGATATGTATGATGGAGCCAAGACTAGGGTATGGACAGTAGAAGGAGACTTGGATCACTTTTCAGTGATGATGGGGTTGCACCAGTGATCAACTCTTAGCCCATTCCTATTTGCCTTGGTGATGTACGGACTGACGCGACAAATCCAAGAGGAGGTGCCATGGTGTATGTTATTCGCTGATGACATAGTCCTGATTGATGAGACTCGTATCGGAGTGAACGCCAAACTGGAGGTTTGAAGACAGACTCTAAAGTCTAAAGGGTTCAGGTTGAGTAGGACCAAGACAGAATGTTTGGAGTGCAAGTTCAGCAACGGGAGCGACCCTGAGACAAACGTGGAGGCGAGGCTTGGAACTCAGGTCATTCCAAAGAAAGGAAGCTTCAAGTACCTCGGGTCTATTATTCAAGGGAATGGATAGATTGATTATGATGTCACACATCATATTGGGGCAGGGTGGATGAAATGGAGGCTCGCATTTGGAGTCTTGTGCGACAAAAAATGCCACCAAAACATAAAGGCAAGTCTTATAGGGTGGTGGTTAGACCGACTATGTTGTATGAGGCGGAGTGTTGGCCAGTCAAGACTTCGCACATCCAAAAAATGAAAGTTGCGGAGATGAGGATACTGAGATGGATGTGTGGGCATACAAGAAGAGATATGGTTAGAAATGATGATATCCGGGACAGAGTGGGAGTGGGCTCGGTGGAGGATAAGATGCGAGAAGCGAGGTTGAGATGGCTAGGGCATGTGTAGAAGAGAGACACAAATGCCCCATTGTGGAGGTGTGAGAGGTTGGCTATGGACGGGTTCAGAAGGGGTAGAGGTAGGCCAAAGAAGTATTGGGGAGAGGTGATTAGACGGGATATGGTGCAGGTGCAACTTACTAAGGACATGACCTTAGATATGGGGTTATGGAGGACACATATTAGGGTAGAAGAGTAGTAGGTAGTCGAGCGTAGTCCTACTTACGCTCACAAAATGATAGTTGTAATGTTATTACTGTAGGCCCGATTAGCCCATCACATTTATATGCGCAGTATTGTTTTATAGTCCCTGTAGTTTGATTTCTGCTGCTATGTGTTCCCTAGTGTACTTTGTTTATATTATTTATATGTGTTAGCTACTACTTCCTTTTGTCAGAATGCGCTACCATGGCGTATTCGATTTTGTTATTAGCATGTTCATACAACTTTAATTTTTTATCTCTGGTCGTTTCTCTTACTTTGTAATATTTGCTTGCTTGTGATTATGCTTTGTAATACTTGCTTGATTGTGATTATGCTTTGTTTTGAGCCGAGAATCTCCCGAAAACAGCCGCTCTACCTACCAAGATAGAAGTAATATATGTTTACACTATGTTGTTATTATTGTTGTATCATGAAATTTTAAATATCATTGACCAAAAACTTATTTTAATTTATACGGAGTATATGGATTTCTTGCTAAAAAAACAGAGCAAGTCGAGATTTGACTCAACCTCCTTTTAAGTCAATCATGGTTGTTTCAACCTCCGTGCCACTGTGAAGTGTTTTACTTTCTTTTTTATTTATTTTAAAAAAATATCTCTTTTTATATTTAATAAGTTATTTAATTTTTAAATAAATTTAAGATTACAAGATTTAATTTTTTTTATATATTTTTAATTTAACATTATAAAATTTAAAAATCTTCTTTTATTTTTTAAATTTCGTGTCAAATTAAACCAAAACATTTAAATTGAGATAAATTGAGAGGATGGGAGTACAACTTAAACGCGTTTCAAACTCAAGTCATTTATCAGGTCTAGGGATGGTAGATGGGTATAATTTTGCAGATTTCGCACCGCACCCGTCCCAGTTGGGGCGGGTATGGGTATTGAAAATGTACCCATCACGGGTAGGCGAGTAGGTGGTGGATTTGCAGTCATACACGCCTACCCACCCGCCCGCCTCATACCCGCCCCAAGCCCAAAATATTAGCAGCCCATAAGTCACGACAAGTCTCTCATTCTCCAACAAAACTCAAAACCCTACACCTCCCTCTCTCTCGTTCCCTTTCACGCCGTCTCTCCTCTCTCTCTCATTCTCGAAGTCTCTGCCTTTTTCTTTAAAGGAGATGTTGATCGGAAAATATTGGGAAATATTGTTGTCTTTGCTCTGTGCTTTGGGGTTGTCTTGGTGAGGTCAATTTTTGTGCATTTTTAAGTTTTACCTATTGGGTTTGTGGAGTTCAATTGAAAAAGTTGAAAAACTTTAGGTTATATAGCTGAAATAATATCTGAGTTTTGTCTACATTTGTAATATATAGCTATTTGGGTGGATAATTTTTAGGTTTTCTTGAAAATTTTGTTTTCTTGGTTCTTTGCTGTGAAAGGGGGAAGAGGTGAAAAAAATGGGAAATTCTGATGGTGAAAAAATTCGGAATTCTCCTCCCTCTCTCCCAAAGAAAATGAGACCGTGACAGTATTGATTCTTGACTCAAAATTTTGGGATAATTTTTGGAATTTAAATTTTTGGGATCATGTTGATCACTAATTGATCACAAATGAATTGATTACAAAATATGAAAGGCGGGTACAGACAGGTATTGGCGGGTGACATATATCCACTTGGGTGGTGGAGCGGGTGTAGATTTAGGAATATACTCGCCTAGACGGGTATAGATGTTGAAAATTATACCCGCTACGGATAGCGGGTATAAAATTTTCTAACGGGTATGGTGCAGGGGAAGGAATACCCGCACCCGATCCCCTCCCCCGCCCCGCCAATTGCCATCCCTAATCAGGTCAGCAATCCCTTGATTTTTAATGCAAGAAAGCCCCACTAATATGGAGTTGGTCCTCGAGCTTATCCGCATAACACTGCTTGGCAATAGCTAGTATATGCCTCCACAAATGGGTAAAAGCACACGCATTCATGCTCCAAAGTACAAACTAGAAGAAACATGACACGTTTCAGTGTTCTATTAAGATTTCCTTGTAGACCTTTTACCATTTTTATGACATTTTTCTATTCTGTTAAAATATTTTTTTATCATATTAATAGAAATAATTGTATCATGTTAACTTTTATATATGATTTCAGAATATTTAAATTAATTAATTTTATTAAATTTGAAAATTAATTTATTTAGCTTTTGTCCAGCAAAAAAGGTTGGGACAGAAAGAACGAGGAATAACTGAAATTAGGCAAGTTCCAGTGTTAAATCGAGAATCGTTTAAAAAAATAATAGACCCAAATAACACGCGTTAATAGAAGAATGTTGCTTCGTCGTCCCACCAGCCTTCCACTTTTCAGATGTTTCCGTTTTTAATTCGGAAAGGTATTCCCAATTCTTTAATTCACCCCCCCCCCCCTATATATACTCCTACTTCTGCGCTTTCTTTTCTTCATAAACAAGTTGAAAACACACTTCTTACATAAACCAATCCACAAAGCAGTTAGAAACAATCAACAAATTCTTGTTATTTGTTTTGCAAGGTAGAAGCAAGAAATACATCAACGATAATGATGTCAATTTTCAGTTCTTTTGATGCTCTCTCCGCTGAGATTTTTGGACAAAAGATGAATCTTTTGAAACAACAGCAACAAGGGGTTGGACCTATTGTATCAGAAAGCAAGACCGTCGCTACTCCGCCGTGTGCCGGTGATCTGAACAAGGCCGGAGAGGCATCGCCACCTCCGTCATCTTCGCAGCAAAAGAGGCCGAGGTTTGCACTGGAATTCGACGGCGTCCACTGTTTCGAAACTATCATTCCCTATTGATCATTTAAAAAAAACAGCAACTAATATTTCAAGATTGAAATTCTTTATTTTTGTCTAGCCATGATTATAATTATAGTCATGTACCCTGCTGTAAATTCAGGAGATTAATATACAATTTTTGGATTCTGATATTCACCTTTTTTGCTTATTTGTAAAATTTCAATTTGTAATTTGTCCTTTTGTTTCATATCTCTGTTTTAATCTTTTCGGCGATCAAATACAATGAACACTTCGATGACTGATGATTTTAGGCCGGGGCGGAACTAACGGCTTCGTTAATTGAATATGTTACAAATTATTTATGATTTAAAATTAGAATCACAAATCCTTGGAACTTTAAAATCCGACTCCACCTATGATTTTATGAATTAATTTTCTAAAATGAAATTGAGGGAAGATTATTTTATTCCAGAAAATCTGTTATGACTGGATTATTATTCTTATGCCAGATTGATCTTGAAACTTCATCGTCAAATTAGTTGGGTAAGTTCGGGATAAATTATTTGTGTGATAGACTCAGGAGTCTGTTGTTTGATACTTTCGTCAGCAACCCCTTAAAGTGGTGCGGTCTTTCCCCTACATGAATATAAGATGCTTCTGTCCTGATTTGCTCTTTTTTTTTTAGTTGGGTAAGTTTACCCACAACACGAAAAAACCTTGAAGTGACTTCCAGTTACAGGGGCCAAAAATGACGAGTGATTTATAATGTAACGGGTAAAGTTGTTATCATGTCATTAATGAATATTACAAAAATTTCAATACTATACCTCTTTTTATTTGTATGAAAAAGGAAATGTTAGTTTATTGATTTTGTTTAATTAGCAGATACCTCTATGTAATATATAGCTAATTATACTATTATATCAAGGAAGCTTTTTAACTTTTATGTAATTAAGAAAAATTCAAGGAGATCTAAAAATAATACAAAAAACTCAAACAATCGTATTTAAATTCTTATTAGTCATATATCAGAAGATAAACATGTATATAAATGATCTAAAGCATAATCGCTGTGACTTCTTTCAACTTTCTTTTTTCAAAGTTCTCACAACTCCGAAATGCTTAAAGCAAAAGAAATAATCATCAGTTAGCCAATAATTTTTGAAGCAGAGATGCTAATTCACTACTAACATTTTTTATTGTGAATAGAAATTTAGTGTATGCAAATTGAAGATTAGGTCTGCAGATTCACAGAGTAAATGAGCGTCACCTGAGTAAGTAAAAAGTAAATGAAACGAAAAGAATTTAAAAAAAAAAAAGACAAAGCAAGATCAAATGCAGAACACAAGAATAAAGAAGATAAATAGATCGCACATATTAAACAGTCGTATAAATTCTTCCGGAATTTTCCTTTTAAAAAAATACTCCAAAATGCCTAAAATAATATAAATAATCATCCAGGGTAATTATTTCAGAAGAAAAAATGTTAAATCACTAACGATCAAAATCGTGAGTAAAAATGAATCAAGAAATTGGTTAGACAATTAAAAGACTACAAATAGGTGAAAGACTATAATCTTTTTTCTTGGAAAAAATGTTTACATTAGGCCCAAATACTCAGATCCAGACCCAGGCCAGAGTTCATGCAACCCAAATCCAACTTAAATACTCTTTCATATTTTCTACTTAGTCCTTGTACTTTCAGATGTATATAAGTAGATTTTAGAATATTCTGGAGCCACCTCTCTCTTTCCTCTCTCCCATATGATTTAGGGTTTTCTCTTCTTCTTTTTTTCCGCACTCAATCGTTTGTTATACTATTAACATGGTATCAGAGCATGGTTTCGAGACCTGCTCATTCTCCTCTATCGAACGGTATTTCCCTTGAAGGATTTTTCGGTTAAAAATTTTACACCGATTTGTCTCTCATCGATTTTCTGAGGTTTTTCCGGTAACACGATATTTTCGTCGACATTTCTGAGGATTTTCCAATAACACAGTGGTATTTAGACGTTCACTGTGATTTTTCGATAGTTTTGACGCATTTTCTTATCTTCTCCGATTGGATCACCAGAGACGGTCTTCTTCGAGATAATTCCAGATCTGACGAGTTTTATACTTGAAGGCCTTACTTCTTCAGGTTGTGAAGAAGGACGCTAACTCGACCAATCTTGACCACTTTATCTCTTTTCTATCTGTTCTAGCATCACAATCTAGGGTTTGATAATCTCAACATAGAGTTTACACTTGATTAGTCCACATTGATTAGTTGATATATCTACCTGAAATTTGTATTGTGGTTCTCATTAATTAGCCGAAGCAATCATGTCTAACAATATCACGAATAAAAGTTTTGAGAAATTTACTAATTTAGCCAATCATGCTTTCTATGTTCACCCTTCTTATAGTCCAGTGACACACTTAGTTTCTCCTAAGTTTGATGGTAGTGATTTCGTGGTTTGGAGGAATAATATGCTTACATCTTTATCCGCTAAGAACAAATAGGGTTAGTACTTGGTAGGGTTTCTAAACATGCTCCTAAATCACCTCTCTATCCATTTTGGGAGAGGTGTAATGATATGATTGTTGCTTGGATAATCAACTCCCTATCTCCAGACATAGCCACTAGTATAATAGGCACTGGTATAATATGTTTTGACACAGCCAAGTACATATGGGATGATATAAATGAAAAGTTTGGCAATTGAATAAATTCAAATATATTCAGATTTAGAGGAAAATAAGTGTCACTTCCCAAGAATCTTCTAATATTGCATCCTATTTCACAAAACTGAGAGCTCTGTGGGATAAACTTTCCACAACATTCATAGGTCCTGCATGCACTTGTGGAGCTTTACCTAAATTTGTTGAAGAACAAAAGCAATTCCAATTCCTCAGTGGTTTGAATGAATCATACTCCACCTGTAAAACTAATATCTTGATAATGCATGCCCTTCCATCTCTGAGTAAGTCATATTATATGCTTCAATATGATGAAAAGCAAAAAGAGACATCTACTCCTATTTCTAGCTTTTCCAATGAATATGCATCTTTCCATATTGGTACAAGTTCTTCATCCAACTTCATCAACAATAGGAATATCACCCAGAGAGTTTAATTTGACCCCAAAAGGTTAAATGCTACTTCTTCTAATTTCTTCTTCAAGTATTGCAAGAATACCAATCATGCAATTGAAAATTGTCATAGACTTCATGGGTATCTAGCAGATTTTAAGTTTACCAAGAACAAAAGATCTGCATCATGTGTTCAATCTGATGATCCTCTACCTGAGACTAGCAATGCTACAACAAGTCCTGATTCTGGTGTCCATGGTTACACTAGAGAACAGTATCAACATCTCCTAAATAAGTTTCAACATACTCACATGTCCCCAAATTTTAATTCACATCCTAATGTTGAAATAACAGGGTTTGCACATTTTGCAGGTGTGTTCAATCATCCTGAGGTTCATTCTGTTGCTTATCATGCTTTTGCAGTGTCAAATTTAGAATTAAATCCTTGAATAATTGATTTTGCTGCCACTAATCACATGACACCACATAAACATCATCTTCACAATCTTACTCCTTTAGTCTCACCTTTTTTAATTGTCTTACCTAATGGATACAATGTGAAGGTCATATCTACTGGATCTTTTCATCTCAGATGGATATGATTCTTCACAATGTTCTATTAGTATATTCTTTTCATTTTAACCTTATATCTATACACAAATTACTTTTCCAATTTAATTGTAATGCTCTATTTATCATTTCTAATTGCACCTTACAGGGCCCTTCTCTGAAGAGGCAGCTGAAAATTGGTAGGGCTGCAAATGGACTATATTTTCTTAATTCTGATGCCTCACAATCATCTGTTCTTCAGTATTCCTATTTCTTCTTCTGTTCATTGTAATGTTTTCAATTCTGCAAACTCTTACTTACCTCATAGTTTTTCTTGTAATTCCACTGTTATGAATAATAAGACTGACATCTTTTGACATCAAAGATTAGGTCACATGCCTTTTCATAGAATGCATTCTATTTCTTTCTTATCTGATATACTTTCTTCCAAACAAGCTTTTCTATGTGATATTTGTTTGAAAGCCAGACAACAAAGACTTTCATTTTCTAATAGCACAATCCACTCATCTAAACTTTTTCAAGTTGTACACATTGACATTTGGGGACCCTATAACATCCAAACTTACAATGATTTCAAGTATTTCTTAACCTTAGTTGATGATTTTTCAAGAGTCACCTGGACCCATCTTTTATATTCCAAATCTAATACTTTTTCAGTCCTTAAAGCTTTTGTAGCAATGGTCAAAGTTCAATTTCAGTCTGTTGTCCAATGTTTTAGGTCTGACAATGCCTATGAACTGAGTAGTAGCTCTGAATTTCAGCAATTCTTCTCTGAAAATGGTATTCTTCACTAAATCATTATTCCTCATATCCCACAATAAAATGAGATGGTAGAAAGGAAGCACAAACATTTACTAGAGGTCTCTACGACACTTCTTTATCCGTCTAAACTTTTTCTAAAGTATTTGGGAGATTGTGTACTCACTGCTACATACTTGATAAATAGATTTCCATCTGTTGTACTACACAATCTTTCTCCTTTTGAAAAATTTCATGGTTATGCCCCAACTTATGATCACCTGAGCTTTTTTGTCTGTCTGGGTTATGTTGTTTCTTCTAAACCCGGGAGAGACAAATTTCATCCTGGATCTATTTCTTGCATTTTCATTGGTTATCCTTGTGGAAAAAAGGGATACAAATTGTTAAGTCTATTCAATCATTCCCTTTTCTTTTCAAGGAATGTGGTGTTTCATGAACACATTTTCCCTTATCATTCTCCTCATAATTATATTTTCCCTCTTTATACTGATTTCATAGATGTCTCTACAAATTCAGTTCCTATTACACATCCAACAAAGGACAATCTTGGTTTCTCTACTCCTAACCCAACTCCTGATCCAGGCCCACCTATTCCTTATTAGGCTCTTTCTTTCCTTCCTCCTTCCTTACCTCCTCATGTTCCTTTTTCAACCTCTATTGTCTTACCTTCTATTTCTTCTACCTCCTCTACTCAACTCCTTCCTTCAGCAACTTCACTCCCTTCTCTTCCTACTAGACAAAGCACCAAAACCAGACAACAACCTGCATACCTTGCATATTATATCTATTCTTTTATCCTAAGGTTAATACCAAGGTTTCTACTACTGACCTGCATTTGCATGAACCTCAATTTTACCAACAGATTTTTTCTCACCTTGCTTGACAAGAGGCCATGCTACAAGAATTCAAGGCTCTTGAGGCAAACCAGACTTGGGACATTATCTCTCTTCCTGCTCACAAGAAAGCAATTTCATATAGATGGGTCTATAAGATAAAGCAAAAATATGATGAGTCTGTTTAGAGATACAAAGATAGACTTGTCATTGTGGGTGATACTCAACATGAAGGGGTTGACTACAAGTTGACTATGCTCAAGTGTCTTCTTTCACTGATTGTTAAGAAGAACATGACTATTTTTATCTTGATGTTAATAATGAATTTCTTCATGGTGGTGTCCATGAGGATGTGTACATGAAAGTTCCCCCTGGTCTTCATATTAATTCATCATTTTCTTCTTATCCTCCTTTGGTTTGCAAACTCAAGAAGTCTCTCTATGGCCTCAAACAAGCTTTCAGGCAGTGGTTTTCTAAACTGACTGAGCTTTGTTATCTAGATGCTACATTTCCAGCAAGAATGAATATTCCTTGTTTATCAAGGTCTCTGGTTCTTCCTTAATCATTCTGGTAGTATATGTTGATGATATTTTATTGGCTGAAAGTTATCTTACTGAGATGTCAAGTTTAAAGTTTTTCTGAACTCTTAATTCAAAATCAAAGATCCGGGCCTTGTCCATTATTTTCTTGGTTTGGAAGTTCTTCCTCATCATGTTGGTTATATTATGAATCAGCACAAATACACTTCTGATCTACTGAAAGAATTCCATTGTTCCGAGTTTTCCCCTGTCACTACACCTTTGGATCCTTCTGTCAAATTGTCTCCTGATTTAGGTGATCTTGTGGTTGATCCCAGTATTTACAAAAAGATTAATTGGAAAGCTTAATTTCTTTCAGCACACAAGGTCTGATATCTTTTTCTGTCCAACATTTAAGCCAATTTCTTACAAAGCCCAGGGTCCCTTATATGATGGAAACTTTGCATGTATTGAGATGCTTATTAAATGCCACCGAACAAGGCATTTTACTCCTTTTTTCATCTGATTTGTCTCTTATTGCATTTTCTGATTCTGATTGGGTTGCTTGTGCTGTGTCAAGAAGGTCAATCACTGGTTTTTATGTAACATTGAGTGGTTGTCCTATATCTTGGAAAAGAAAGAAACAACCAACCATATATTTGTCTTCTACTGAGGCTGAATATATAGCATTAAGAAAGGTAGTTGCTGAAGTTTCATGGCTGGTCAGACTATTTGGTGACCTTGGTATTTCCATTACTACTCTTGTTCCCATTTTTTGTGACAGCCAAGTTGTCTTACACATAACCAAGAATCCGATATTTCATGAACGTACAAAACATATCGAAATTGATTGTCATTATGTGCGTGACTGTTTGCAATCAGTTCTGAGTTCTTTACATCATGTTCGTAGTGCTGAGCAAGTTGCTGATATTATGACCAAGGTGCTCTCTGGTCCTCTTCATCATTCTTTGTTGGGCAAGCTTGGTGTGTTTGCACCATTCAGCTGAGGGGGTGTTGACATAGGCCCAAATACTCAGATTCGGACCCAGGCCCAGAGTTTATGCAATCCGGACCCAACTTAAATACTCTTTCATATTTGCTACTTAGTCCTTGTACTTTGAGATGTATATAAGCATATTTTAGAATATTCTGGAGAATGTAATTTTCATTTCTTATCATCAATGAAATAAGGCAACCGTTTCTCTCATATGATTTAAGATTTTCTCTTCGTTTTTTTCCGCACTCAATCATTTGTTATACTATTAAAAAAAGTTAAATAGTTATATGTGTTGACGATACCTTATTATCTATGTGATATTTTTATCGAAGACATAAGTGGTAAAAAGAAGACTGAACTTATTGTGTGGCAATCTTCAATTTGGAGTCATAACCATCCAAAGAATCAATAGTAATCTAGTGCCACAATAAGGAAAAGTATACGACAGACTGCAACCGAAAAAACTAATCAAGGGAAGAAAATGGATTTAGGAGGAAAATAAAGAGTAAATATGAAAAATAAAGAAAATCAAGGAAAAGCAAGCTGGTTCTTCAAATTGACGTAATGATGATGGTACTTTAATTTTGTTAGAGTAAGTCAGTAAGAAATAGCAAACTTACAGTGATGATAGTTTTTAATCAAATAATTTGGTCAGATGTATTAAGTTTGGAGAAAGAGGAAACCGGTTTTATATTGATTGTTATGTCTACACCTATTCTGAACGGATGTGTTTTCTTTTCGTTTGCGACTCTTTAGAGTTTTTTTAAAGTGTTGGTTTTTTTTTTAAGAAAATGGAAGGGAAACTCCAAAAAATTGAGAAAATAGATAAATCTAATTCCTCATTAATGAGAGGTGTCACGTGGCGGATCTAGTGTCTTGCTTTATATTATTATAAATAGATTGTTGGATAACGTCAACGTACTGTTTATGGCCTAAGAAGGAGCTAAGGTAGCTCGTAGCTCGAGTTGGAGTCATGATCGAATATGATGCTTGATTTGTAGGCTTAGTTAAGAAATAACGTTGCATCTTGCTATAGACTATAGCTTTTGGCATGATGATAAGCGTTTGATTCTAATAATTGGTATCAGAGCCAAAGTCATGAGTTAGATCTCCAAAAGCAACATGTTGCATGAGAAAGGTGTTGGGGGGGGGGGGGATTGTTAGATAGTGTCAACATTCTACCTGTGGCAAGGCCCGCGAGGGGACTGGAGTGGGCCGGGTTAGAGTGAACATGATGCTTGCTTTGATGGGCTTAAATAAGAGATGTAGTATAACTTTTGACATAATGGTAAACGCTTGATCATAATAGTAATCAAAATAACAATCTGAAGTCCTGAGGCTCCGAGAGTCAAATCCTGAATGAACAGTTACAAACCAAATTGGAACTTCTAAAATCAAATTTCAAACAAAAACCTCGTAAAATCTACTACAAGATTGAAACTTTAGGCAGCTATAATTGAGAAATTAGCGGATCCAATAATGTGACTTGAGGTAGTTGATAACACCCAAACAGGGAAATTGCAGGAGCCTTGTGAAAATTTGAGAATCGGGAAGGATTTTAACAAGTACCTAGGTGGAGAAACGTTCAACAGGTGAATCAGGAACAGAAGAATTTGATTAGGGAGGTTTTTTCTTTTTTGATCGACAATCAACTTCGTCTTTACACTAAAATGTTGTACAAAAAAATATTATCTAGAAATTAAATGAGAAACTTTCGTGGAGACAAAATGTCCAACTTGGAGTTGGAGAGACCAAGTTACAAGATGTGGGCATTCTTTAACTGTTTTAAGGCCACATTTGTCTGGTTTTATATTAAGGACCGTCTCTTTGCAAGAACGAATAACAAGCACTGCAGTTTTTTAGCTAACATATAATTTGGTTGAAATTGTCAGGGCGGAGGAAGATCCCAACTTGCACCATTACTTGTATTAATCAAAGTGTCTATACCTCCTTAATTTGCCAAAGTCAATAATTGCTGTTTGAACTTGACTGCGTCTACTTGAACAGCCTTCAACTCATTGATCAGGTCAGCAATCCTTTGATTTTGTTATGACTAAATGCCCACCAATACGGACAGTGGATGGACAATAGCAGGTGGCATGCTGGTAATAGTAGGAAAGACACGCATAGGCGTATGCTTAAACCACGGGAAACAAAACACGTTTCAGGGTTGTACGAGTATATACGATTAATTAATAATTAATTATTTGTTTTAGTCCAGAGAAAAAAGGAAAAAAAGTTAAGTTGAACTCTTCAATAAAAGAGCAATTACCCGTTAATTTCAACATGTTTAGATAAGTTAATGATACTAAAATTCTCATACTAATGATTTATATAATTTAAATTCAAACAGAAAAGTATTACCAATCTGTCTCTTTTTATGTGAGAGACTTTGTTGTTAGTTTTGCAAAAAACATTTAAAACAATTGTTAGAATTCATTTCTTTTCAAACACTACTTCCTTTGGTTCATAATAAGTGTCCACTTAATTTTTTCATTTTTGTTCAAGATAAGTGTTCATTTACTTAATTAAAAAGATTTAATTATTTTCTTTTAAGTTTACTCTTATTTAGATAAGTAATTTTTTTGGTAATCAAATAACTATATTAATTACTAAGGATGTTTAGTCAAATAACTATTCAGTGTCTTTTTTTTCTAGGAGTTAGTCTTTTTTGTAAGAAGTGCAAAAGGCTAAGGGACACTTATTTTGAACCTGATGAACTATAATTTTTAGCATTTCCATGCTCCTGACAACATAACCTGTTAGAACCCATTTGATATAAAAATTAATTGAAGAAGATAAAAAAATATAAAAAAGTGTGTATTTCGCACACCATCATATAACGAAATGATTTATTATTTTTATATATTTGATTTACATATTAAAAAAAATTAATTTCTCAAATAATTATGTACCTAAATAAAAAAAAACCTTTCCCTAAAATGAGACAAAGGAAATAGTTTAGGTAATGGAATTAGGCAACTATCCGATTAAATACAGAAGAAGAAATAATATCATGTCGTTCCAAAAAAATAGAAGACTCTTATCGGGTTTCTTAGGATTGAACTATTGCCCGTTTGCGCATGGATAATTTTTATTTTGTTTGAAATTTCATTTCAGAAAACAGTTTGGACATATAATTATTTTGATATTTTAAAATTCAGCTTGTAGTTTAATCTGGAAATTTTCCAATTTCAAAAAAAAATCTTAAAAAATTATTTTGATAATTTTCCCCTTCAAATCACTCACAAAAACTAAAAAGACAACTTTAATTTGTATTTATGTTCAAACAAGACTTTAATTTTTAATATTATTTTTAACTTAAAAACAAATACTTTACTATTTTTCTCTAAATTTCACAATTGTTATGTTTAATGCCCACTTAGTTGCGAAGTAGCTTCACCGACCGCCAGACTTGCAAGTCCAAAAATTGCGAACCAATTATATCATTAGGGAAATAAAGGCTTTCCACTTAATTCCAGATTTTTCCAATTTCACTTCGGAAACGGATTCCTAATTTTAACCTTCTTCCCCATTATAAATATACTTACTTGTCCAACTTGTTTTCTTCATAGTCAAGTTAATTTTACACTTTTTACATAAACCAATCAACAAAGCAAATCAATTCTTTCTCGTCTCTTATTATTTGTTTCCCCACTTAGAAAAAAAGTGCAACAATGATGATGTCAATATTCAGTTCCTTTGATGTTCTCTCCGCTGAGATTTTTGGCCAAAAGGTGAACCGCTCTTGGACACCAAATTCTGAGAAGAAACAACAACAACAAGGTGTGGGCCCGCTTGTATCCAATCCCAAGATCGCCGCTTCTCCGACGTCTACTTCTTCAACCGGCGGACTGAAGAAGCCCGGAGAGGCGGCGCCGCCCTCGCACCAACAGCAGCAAAAGAGGCCGAGGTTTGCACCGGAATTTGATGGGGTCCACTGTTTCGAAACAATTCTTCCCTATTGATTTTAGATTTAAAAATTCAAAGATTGATATTCTTTATTCTTGTCTGGTGACTGGTTGTAATTAGCCATGGTCATGTAACCGTATATTCCTCAAGTTAATTGATATGCAATTTACAGTTTAGTATTAATGATAATTCCTTTTTTTATTATTATTTACTTGTTTGAACTACTTCAATTTATACTTTTCTCCTTTGTTTATCTTTTTTGTTTTTTCCCCGATCATATACAGTTAAGAACAAACTTCAATGACTAATGAATTCAGAGCTAATATTGAAAAAGAAGACTGTTAGAAAAGTGGAGAAAATTATGATACAATGCAAACTAAACAACAACAAATTAAAATATGTCAAGCCAAATTGACATAAAGTTAGTTGGAATTTATGATTCGGTAAAAGATGGCACTTTCTTTTAATTGGGTTTTCGTACAACCTAAGAAAAGCAAACTGTATGCTAAAGTGGTAAATATGTTATGTGCCAAGTTATAAATTTGTAGCTTCGTAGTGCATTCTTCACTAAAAGTAAAAACCGAACATTTCAGGAAAATATGTTTTCCTCTATGATCCCAAAAATAATAGAAGTAGTATATAATAGTAATAAGTAGTTTACCTCGCTCGGTTGGCCTTCCTACGCTGACGAATGCCTCTTTTTTTTTTTTCTGAAGTCTACAACAAATAAGTGGGAGAGGCAGGATTCGAACCAGAAAAACATCTTTATTAGAAAATCTTCAAAAAAGTTTGTTCAATCACTAGAGAACAAAGGAGTAGTCTAATGCATTGTACTTCAACCGATCAATAATATCTATTGCACCCCCTTAAGAAAGATATTTGATAGTATTAATTATAGGAGTATTTTTTTCCATTATCCTTTATTCTTCAAAAAAGTTTGTTCTTTTGTTGACATTACGCTATAAACTAATTTTTAGCCACTATTGATTTTTGAGAAGAGATAATCAATTCTAAGTAGCAAGTACTATTGCATTAGGATCTTTTTCTGTATAGAATTGCTAAATTTTCTAGGGATCAGAATAAGAAATAACTAAAAATTCTTTATGAGAAAAGTAAAAATATTCAAACAACTTTGATACGGATTTAACTAAGGATGGCGTGAAATAAGACAGGAACTAATGTAACAGATCTATAAAGTATACTCTACCAAGAAGAATTTCTATCCAGCAACTTCAGTTTTGTTCTTTCAGCAAAGAGTTTAGAGGATTGGCTACGCTATTCCCTTTCCGTAATATCTTAAACTCCCAAAATTTGGGTTTACTTGAATAATCTTAATGGGAGAAGGTAACTGAACTATCTTGATTATTGAAAGTTAAAAGACATATATTTGGTCCTTCTCATATAATGATAAAAAACACACTTGAATTCACTTTTTCGCGAGTTTCACACATCAACTATTAGTTGTTCCTTTTTTCTACATGAATTTTATCATATATGTATTAAAACAAACTAAGTAGAGAGTTCAAGTAGAAAAAGGAACAATTGATAGTAGGTCTAATCAGCTTCGAGGTGTTTTTAATACATAGATGGTGAATAGTTCGGATGAGAAAAAAGAACAATTGATAGTTGATGTGTGAAACTCAATAAAAAATGATAGTTTAAGTTGTTTTTTTATCATTAACTCTTTTTATCAAGCACTTAGCAGAAATCGAACTTTGAGCTCAAATACTTCAAACAAGTTAAGAAATTTAAGTCATATGCACTATAAGGATAAATTGTCGACTTTTCTAGGAAAAAGAAACAAATAAAACAAAAGATTGAAAAGGGAATATATTGTAATTCTTTACTTTTCTCATCTGTCAAGGCAAGTAATATTCCTTAGCTTCGGATTTTTACTCTTTTGGCTCATTGCTTATAGATTAACATAGGATATTAATGGGAAGCTAGGCAGATAATTTGTCTTAGAGTACCAAGTTTTCATTTAATTAATTCATCAAGTCACCTGGACATAATATTTGGCACCTACTGAACTAAAAGAAGATGCAAAGTTAAGTACTTGATGGTCTCTGCTGTTTCAGACGTGTAGGAAATTAATATTTTTGGTGCAGACCGTGCAGTGAAAGTTCATGCATGTTAACATCAATGTTAAACTAAGAAATATACCCGTGATATACACTCAATATACAAAAGTGTATATCACGGGCAAATGGTCTTGACAATGGGCTTCAGCCCATCTCGGCAGTGGCATCAGCCCATCTCTGGGCAGTGGCTTCAGCCCATCACGGATAGAAGCAGTGTTGTATATATGGAATGTATATTGTTGGTATATTGTAGTGTAAAGGCTACCTAAATTAGGATTATTTACTTACCATAATTGTATAGTTAGAATTAGGGGTGGCCAGTGGGCCGGGCTCGGGTCTGGCGGGGTCAGGGTCGGGGCGGGACGGGAGAGGGGGTCGGGGTCGGGTCTGGCGGGGTCGGGTCTGGCGGGACTTGCTCCAGTCCCGTCCCGATCCCGTTGGTATCGGGTCGGGCTCGGGCTCGGGGCGGGGTCCGGCGGGTTTTCCTTTTTTTTTGTTTTTTTTTTAAAATAACATATGTATAAAAAAAACTCAATAAACAAAACAAGATAGTGTAATAAAAACATCCCAAGGCTGTTTTTGTGCCTCTTATATTATTTAATAGACATATGATTTTTTTGTAATACAAATACAATTGTCTAAAATCTAAATTGCAACTTTGTGGTGTTGTCCAAAAGTTGCAAATTACATAATAAAATTGCAATTAAAAAAATTACATTCTCAAAAAAACCTGTTCTAATTGCTTGATGATTTCCTGTGGTTCTTCGGTTGGAATTGGTATTTGTTGGTCAAATTGATCCACGTCGCTTCCACTACCTTCGGTTAAGATTTCGTTGTAGTTTTCATCTTCTTCTTCGTTGATCTCCGGTTGACCGCACCTTCTCCGCTCCGCTCGTATCCAATCTCTAAATAATACTGCAATTTCCAAGCTGTCTTCGGCTAATGAGTATCTGTGGTCTCCTATTTGATATCTGTCGGCAGAAAAAGCGCTTTCAGACGCAGTTGATGACGCTTGAATGTTCAAAACATCTCGGGCCATCAATGAAAGTGTCGGAAAGGTCTTCTCATTCCCCTTCCAAAGATTTCAAAGAAGTCTTCATGTCCATCTTCATTGATAACTTCTTGATACGGTACAGAACCCTGCAAAATAAAAATATTCAACTCGTTAATTTGGTTAGTAGTAGAGGTACGGCCGCACATTCTATTTCTGAGGCTTTCAATATTAGCCGCAGAAACAACATGTCTTTTGTGAGGTTGTGTTGAAGATGAAGAAGATGGTATGGAAGCCGGTAAGTTACTAGCATTTTCTTGTTGATAAAATCTATATATTTTTTTGCATTGGTGTTCTACGCTAGACAACACTTCTTCTTTAGTTTGACTTTGTTCAATAGGTGGTGGGTGATTTAGATTTTTGGGACTTGGAGGTGGTAGTACTTCTATACAATCGTAAATAGTTTCAATTAGTGATTTAGTACCGTCTATTTTAATAGTAGGATTTAATACAGAACCAATAATATAAATAGTGGGAATAGGAATAAAATATTTTTTTATTTTGACAAACATTTTTTTAATAGCTGCCTTATAAGCTGGTTTTTTCATATATTCACTAAGTAATAAAAATATTAGAGTTATATAAAACAACATAGTTGAAATAGTAGGATAATATATACCGGAAAATTCTTTTGTTGCTTGAAAAAATTTCTCTAAAAATACAATAAGTTCGGAAATTTTTACCCAATCACTATCTAAAATCATATCAGCTGGATTTTTATTATGAGAGTTAAAAAATAAAGTTATACGTATTCTATAGTCATAAGCAACAAGTAGTTGCTCGTATAAAGAATTCCACCTAGTGGATACTTCTTGTGGAATTTTTCTATAAGGTAGTCCACAATCGTGCCAAGTTTTTTTATATTCTTTTCTACGTTGTACTTTATTACTTTTAAAAATAAAATTTATAGCAAATTGTATTTTACTAAGAATGTCTTCAAAAAGTGATAGACCATCCTTTACAATTAAGTTATATATATGGCACGCGCATTTTATATGAAAATGGTCTGGAAAAGATGGAGTTAAACTATTTTTTAAAATTGTAATTGCGTAATTGTTATTAGAAGCGTTATCTAATGTAATAGTCATAATTTTATCGGTAATTCCGTAATAATCGCACACTTGATAAATATTTTCTGCAATAAAAGTACCAGTGTGCCTATCATCTATATATCTATACGCTAAAATACGTTTTTACATAGACCATTTATAATCTATCCAATGACAAGTTACAGTTAAATAATCATGGCCGTTAGTACTACGACCTATATCAGACGTGATAGATACTTTGCCATTAAAATGATATAATGAAAAACGTAAATATTGTTGATATTCATGCGCGAATTTAAATACATCTCTCTTAACAGTTGATCTAGGAAAACCGTTAAAAGCAGGATTATATATATCTCTAATTTAATGAATAAAACCGGGAGATGAAGGAAATGAAAGAAATGAAAAAGGCAAACCCTCCACAGCAACTAATTTTGATATTGCTTCCCTATCTCTATGTTTATTGTATTTAGAGCCTACAATTCCCCCCGTCATAGGGTTAATTTGACCAGACTTGGTCCGGACGATGTCGGTATCTGAACCTTGTCCCGATGGAGCGGGCGTTTGCGCACCCGATTTTGAAGCCTGGTATTGGGCATACCTAGCTGGATGAGCACTTACTACGTGTCTAATTAAACCCCCCGTCCCACCGTGACCTTTTCCAGTTTTAAATTTTAAAACATTTTTACAAATTTTACATATGGCTACTTGATTTTCTACGTCCCTATCAAAAAATGTCCATGCATCTGATTTTAATGGTCGTTTTGTTGGACCTCGTCTCATACTAGGGGGAATAGGAGATATTTCAGTTGAAGGTGCACTAGTGGGTGTGTTGTCATCAACATTAGTGGGTATATCATCTAGATCATCGTCTAAATTAAAGTCTTCTTGAGTTCCAGAAAATAGCTCATGGTCTAAATCTAATGGTATTGTAGGAAAATGTTGAGTATCAACAAAATCATCATGTGTAGGAATAAGATGACTAGAAGAAGTACCCTTGCCCTGGTTGCCCCTACTAGAAGAAGCACCCTTACCCTTACCCTTAAACATACCTTTTAATCCTTCCATTTTAATTATGATAATAAATAATTAAAGACAATAAAATTAAGTGGGCTAAATAAAATAAACAGACAATAATAATTTAATGAAGGAACGAATGTACCAAACGCCGACGTAACGTCGACGTGTAATGGAGAGGTTGAAAATTGAAACTTTGCTCGATGGAAGATCCTCAAGCTAGTTGCCAACTTCACTCCCAATTTCCAAATGAATAAATAAAATTGAATATTTAGTAAACAATGTAGACTTGTAGAGAGATATATTGAGAGATTAGAGAGATTGTAGGAAGATTTGTGAGAAAGATGAAAAGAAAATGAGTTATTTATAGTTGGAAAATTGGGTTAAAGTGTAAATATAATAACTTATGGGTTAAAAATAAATATTAAGGGGTAGGGGGGTTGGGGGAGGGGGGAGGCCTAAAATGGCCGTTGGCCAACGGTCAAAATCTAAAATGGTCGTTGGTGCAACGACCATATTTGCAAAGGGGAGACAAAGGACGGGGTCGGGCTCGGGACGGGCTCGGAGCGGGCGGGCCTGGGGCGGGCTCGGGCCTGGCGGGACGAGACATTGTCCCTTCCCGAGTTCGAGGCCCGCCACCATTTTTTTTTAGCGGAGTTGGGGCGGGGTCGGGACGGGGTCGGGTTCGGGCCGTCCCGGCCCACTGGCCACCCTTAGTTAGAATTATGGTAGAATAAGGTTTTAGAAGTAGAATAGGAATAAGATTCTCCTATTTTGTAACTTGTATAAATACCTTCCAATTAATGAAAATAATCAAGGGGGTTATTTCTTTCATGGTATCAAAAGTCTATGTCACACAATTTTCTCTCAAACTTTTTGTGCCTCCCTCTCGGCCGAGACCCCCCCCCCCTCGGGTTTTACCAAATTTTGTGTTCCGCTCTCAAAATCTCTCTTACTAATCCCTCTTTCACCTCGTGTTCTTTCAGTATGTCTATGTCAAAGAACTCGTTTCACCCTGCCCTTGTTGTTTCTAACATCAAGAATCATATCCTGTTAATTCTTGAAATAGAAAACGTTCAATACGCGACGTGGGCCGAGTTGTTCAAAATTCACGCTCGTTTGCATCAAGTCATCCATCACATCATCCCCGCGGCTCTTGATGATACAGAGGTGCCTAAACGCGAGGATGATCCTAAATTATGGACAACGCTTGATGCCACTGTCCTTCAGTGGATATATTCTACTATATCCACCGACCTATTGCAGACGATTATCGAGCCAGACGCTACGGCGATGGCCGCATGGGATAGACTGCGTGACATATTCCAGGATAATCAAAATTCCAGAGTTGTTACCCTTGAACAAGATTTTTCCCACCTCAACATGGAAAATTTCCCGTACGTTTCAGCATATTGCAAAAGGTTGAAGGAATTGGCGGACCAACTCCGCAACGTTGGTACGCCTGTTAGTGAAGATCGTCTTGTTTTACAGATGGTCGCTGGCCTATCCGAGGCCTATAGTGGCGTTGGGACTCTCCTTCGTCAAAGTAATCCTCCTCCAAGGTTCTATCTAGCCCGATCCATGCTTACCTTGGAAGAAGCCGGTTTGGCTAAAAAGGCGGCTACTAATGCTAGTCCCGTGGTCATGATGACTTCATCCCCTAGTCCTCAAAATTTTGGCAACAATTCGAACCAGAACCAATCCCACGGGGGCAACAAGAATGGCCGGAAAAATAAAAATCGCGGGGGGCAAACGCGGCGGTTCAGGCGGCAGTCACGATAGCCAAAGCAGTGGCAATGGGCCCTCTCCAGTTTCCAGTGGGACACCGAACCCCTGGTCTCAGCCTTGGGCCTCTGGGCCGTGGGCTTGGACTAGTGGACAGTGGCCTTACGGCCCACCTCCACCACAGTTTGCAACCACTGGCCAGTGGGCTTTCCAGCAGCCCAGACGGCCCACTGGCCCAGTAACGGCAGCAGTTTCAGCCCACGGCAACCCAGTTCGGGAATACTTGGGCCCCGGCCTTCGCAAGCTCACCACACAGCAGGCCCCACTTAGACCGATATCGAGGCCGCGATGCGCACACTAGGGTTGACACAACCAGACCCGAATTGATATATGGATACTGGTGCCACTACCCACATGACATCCGATTCAGGTACTCTCTCATCTTATTCCAATTTGAGCAACCCTCGCGGTATAATTATCGGTAATGGCAACTCTATTCTAATTCAGGGTTATGGTCAGAAAACGTTGTCTCCCCCCAATCCACCCCTTATCTTGAAAAATACTTTACATGCTCCCAAATTGATTAAAAACTTAGTGTCTGTCCGAAAGTTCACCACTGACAATTCTGTTTCTATTGAATTTGATCCTTTTGGTTTCTCTGTGAAGGATTTCAAGACGGGGAGTCCTCTCATGAGGTGTGATAGTATGGGAGATCTTTATCCTATCACGCCCGGTTTCAGTCCATCGAGTCAAGCCTTGCCATCAACCTTTGCATCCATTTCTCCTTCCTTGTGGCATGCTTGTCTTGGTCATCCGGGATCCTCTATTTTATCAGTTTTAGATAAAATAGTTTTATTTCTTGTAAGGGTACGAGTCGTACTCCATTTTGTCAATCTTGTTCTTTAGGAAAAGTTGTTAAGTTGTCATTTATAGACTCTAATTCTCATACTTCAATGTCATTTGATATTATTCATAGCGACCTATGGACGTCTCCTGTTCTAAGTTCACTGGGTCATCGATATTATGTTCTTTTTTTGGATGATTATTCTAAATTTTTGTGGACGTTTCCAATTGCCAATAAATCTCAAGTGTTTTCCGCCTTCATAAAATTTAGAGCATTCATTAGATTACAATTCGAAAGAGAAATAAAAAATATTCAGTGTGATAATGGGAAAGAGTATGACAATAGGGTGTTTCGGGAGTTCTGTGCAAATAATGGTATCAATTTTCATTTTTCGTGCCCTCATACATCTTCACAAAATGGGAAAGCTGAACGCAAAATTCGTTCCATAAATAACATTGTCCGCACTCTCTTACTTCATGCTTCCGTACCCCCATATTTTTGCCATCATGCTCTTCAAATGACAACATATCTCCTTAACATAATTCCTTCCAAAGGTCTGACATATTCTTCCCCCCTCCAAATCATATATAATAAGAACCATTCTTATTCTTATCTTCGAGTTTTTGAGTGTTTATGTTATCCGTTATTCCCATCCACTACAATTAATAAACTTCAGGCTCGGTCTACTCCGTGTGTGTTTTTGGGTTATCCGTCTAATCATCGTGGTTACAAATGCTTTGATTTATCTTCCAAAAAAATCATAATTAATCGCCATGTCATTTTTGATGAAACCCAATTTTCTTTTACGAAAATTCATACTCCCGAACCTAGTTCGTATAATTTTTTGGATGACCAAATATCCCCGTATATTATCCGGCATTTTTCGGACATCTCCCGCACCCAAAATTCTCCAGCGGGCCCACTGGCCGCTGGTCCCACTGGCCCGTCTCGATCAGCTCTGCCCCATCTTCTCACTGGGCCAGTTTCAGTGATTGGGCCAATCCAACCCAACACTGGAACTGGTCGATTCGATCTTGTTCGACGGCTGGTTCTGCTTCGAGTGGGCTGAGCCCACCGCCATGGCGATCCCATCCCGAGCCCAGAAAATTCCCAAAATCCGCCCACCTCTTCCTCGAGTCTTAGACCAGTCACTCGTAGTCAACGGAGTATTTTTACACCAAAAAGACATTTTAATTTACATTCGAATGTCTCTAAATCCCCCTTACCCCGTAATCTCGTGTCTGCCTTAAACGACCCGAATTGAAAAATTGATATGACTGATGAATATAATGCTATTATTGATAATAAGACGTGGGAGTTGGTGCCCCGTCCCTCTGGTATTAATGTTATCAGGTCTATGTGGATTTTTGCTCATAAGGAAAATTCGGATAGTTCATTCGCTCGACATAAGGCACGACTTGTGGGTGATGGTAAGACTTAGTAGGTTGGGATAGATTGTGGTGAGACGTTTAGTCCGGTGGTCAAGCCGGCTACCATTCGCATTGTGCTTAGCTTGGCTCTTTCAAAGGCAGAGCTATTCATCAGTTGGATGTCAAGAATGCTTTCCTACATGGTGATCTCAATGAAACATTCTATATGCATCAGTCGTTGGGATTCAGGGATCCTAACCGTCCTCATCATGTCTGTTTATTGAAGAAGTCCTTATATGGGCTTAATCAGTCTCCATGGGCCTGATATACGAGGTTTGCTGACTATGTTTCGACTATTGGGTTCACTCACAGCAGGTCAGATAATGCCTTGTTCATCTACCGTCGTGGTTCGTCTTTGGTCTACATTCTGTTGTATTTGGATGATATCATTTTGACTGCCTCTTCCGATGTCTTACGCTAGTCTATCATGGCCATGCTCAGCTCTGAGTTTGCTATGAAAGACTTAGGGCCCTTGAGTTACTTTTTGGGGATTGTCGTCAAGCGTCATTCAGATGGTTTGTTTTTGTCTCAAAGAAAGTATGCGGCTGAGATCATCGAGAGGGCTGGGATGTCATCCTGTAAGTCCACTTCCACTCCAGTTGATACAAAGCCCAAGCTTAGTGCCGCGGCCGGCGCACCATACGAGGACCCGACCCGCTATCGTAGTCTTGCAGGGGCCCTTCAGTAACTTACTTTTACAAAATCGGATATTACGTATGTCGTCCAGCATGTGTGTTTATTCATGCATGATCCCTGAATTGAGCACATGAATGCAATCAAACGTATCATTAGGTATATTCAGGGTACACTGGACTATGATTTGCATTTATATCCTTCCTCTCCATCCACACTTGTATCGTACATAGATGTTGATTAGGGTAGTTGTCCGGACATAAGACGGTCTACGTCTGGCTATTTTATGTTCCTTGACAACAACTTGGTCTCCTGGTCTGCGAAGCGTTAGGCGACTCTATCTCGCTCAAGTGCCGAGGCGGAATATCGAGGGGTAGCTAATGTGGTCTCAGAATCATGTTGGTTACGTAACTTGCTTTTAGAGCTTCATTGTCCCATTCAGAAGGCAACCTTAGTATATTATGATAATGTTAGTGTCATCTACCTGTCAGGTAATCCGGTTCAACACCAATGCACTAAGCATATCGAGATGGACATTCACTTTGTCCGTGAAAAGGTTGCGCGGGGACAGGTACGCGTGTGTCATGTTCCGTCAAGATATCAAGTTGCAAACATCTTTACAAAGGGCCTTCCCTCGGTACTCTTTGAAGATTTTAGGGACAGTCTCAGCGTTCAAAGACCGCCCGCTATGACTGCGTGGATGTGTTAAACTAAGCAATATACCCGTGATATACACTCAATATACAGAAGTGTATATCACGGGCAAATGGTCTTGACAGTGGGCTTCAGCCTATCTCATGATGGCATCACCCATCTTCAGGTAGTGGCTTGACCCATCACGATGTATGATGTTGTATATATGGAATGTATATTGTTGGTATATTGTAGTGTAAAAGTTACCTAAATTAGGATTATACACTTACCATAATTGTATAGTTAGAATTATGGTAGAATAAGATTTTAGGAGTAGAATAGGAATGTGATTCTCCTATTTTGTAACTTGTATAAATACCTTTCAATTAATGAAAATAATCAAGGGGATTATTTTTTTCAATCAAGAGGTGCACTGCAATTCATTTTAGTGTGTAGCGCGTGGGTGCATGTTTCTCGAATAACTATAGGACAATCGCTCATTTAATATAAATTCAATGAGTGGATCTCACCTCCATTCCCCATATCATAGCCGGGATAGCATATCCATTTAAGAGAGAGCCTGGCTCCTTGTCCAACATTTAGTTTAGACACAACTCGAATGCTTTGCTATAGATTGTGTAAAGCATGCTTCTGTAACAAAAAACAAACTCTTTTTCCATGAGAACAATCGTGAATATAAGCTCTCTATCAACAATATGGCTATTCATAGTAGAAAACTCACATGAACAGTACATTCACATGGTAAAAATTTCTTGACAATCTGTAGTGATTAAGAATCAAAGGCCTCAAGTAAAACAAATGATAACATCTGTGCCTCGCTTGTATTGATCAATAATATTCTGCTTGTAAAACATAAAAGTCATTGCTTGATAGATCACTAATACTACGCTAAAAGGAAAAAAATAGGTTATGTACAACAAAAACATAGTACAAATGAAATTTTCGGTCATGCCCTTGGACTTGCTCTTTTCCCTATATTTCCAAACCTTTTCGCTACATTAAACAAAAGTGCCTTGGGTATGATTCCTCGGTCAAGGGTACAAGCAACAACCAAAGCTCCACCAATGATAAGTAGCTTTGGTATGTTTATACTGCCCTCATGTTTTGCAGTTGAAACCTGTACTTCAGACCCTGATGATTCTTCATCCTCTTCCATCGACTTCAAGTTTTCAGGATCAATTTTCGTGTTTACTTGGGCCATAAAAGCACAGTGAGAGATCTTCATGTCAGACGCTCTTGATTTCTGATAGGAACGGAGTCCACGCTCAATCTTCCTTACAGCCCCCCACATACCCTGCCTTACCCCAAATTTTGCGATTTCCCATGGGATGCCCATATCTTCGTGATGGAAGAGAAGCACCTCACATGCAGTCAGCTGGCCATTTTGTTTCCTTGATTCCACTGTTTCATACACCGCAATGGATTTCAGTGTCTTAGAAAATGATAATGGGAATCAGAAGATCACGCCTTTAACAGGTCAACTCTAGTTGGTGATACTCGCAAAAGAAGTTAAAAAGGAATTGCAGGAAATACAATGACATATCACTGCATTGTTTACAAACCGAACATGATGACATCAGCCGAGTAATCAGTTAAACTAGAAGGTGCATGTTTGTTTTGATTCATAGGTGTTCTGGCGTAATTGGAAAAGCAAAAGCATGAAATGTTATTTCCCCAAACTGGAAAAGAAGGAAATGCAAAGAGGAAAGTAGCCGGTCATACCTGCTTGAATGAACCAACTTGAATAATACAGACCAACACGTCTTGGTTTATCCTTCCTGGGAATAGTAGGACATGGTACTCCCTGGTTAACAACAGAAGGAAAATCATAATTAGAGAGGACCTCCAAATATAGAAAAATCAGCACGACGTCAAACGTAAGGGGTTCAATCAAAGCTTGTGGAAATTCTCTCATTTCTCTCCATTGTTCTTGTGGGGTGGGGTCAGGCGGAGGGGAGGGTGAAACATGTTCTAGGGAAGTTTGTTAATGGTGCCATTGAAGGAGAATATGTTTGATTTATCAGGTCTCTCCACCTCTGTGCACATTCTCCATTTCTCTAATCAAAGTCCAAAGAGGGATTTTGTGAAAGTTGGAGAATCCAAGCAAGTAAACTGCTCTCAACTACACTCTTCACAGAACTATTTTGTTAATATTCAGTTTCAGAAAGAATTATCGTCTTGTGGCTCTGTCAAATAGGACATAGAACCTGTTACTGTCTTTCTAGCACCAGCTTAAGTCTCAGTACTACAATAGGTATAATCTCACTACTAGATAACCTGACAGTTGCTGCCTAGAGAAATAGGAAATTCAGCAAGACATGTCAATCACTGAATAACTACCTCCTCCAAGGTTTCTGAACGACTTAATTGCATAGAGGATCTGCACCTAATCATATCAGGCACCAATTCTACTTACACATCCATCTAATTCATAAGCCTGAGATGCTTCATTAAGGAAGAAATTTAAGAAAACAGCACGTCATTTCTATAATCTTTTATCAGCTGGATCACAATCATGGAAAGAGGCAGCCACTGTAAGCATAACATCAGACCAATTTAAACTTAGTAAGTGGTCGTTTCTTGTCAGCTGAAAACTTAAAAGAAATGAAGAGTCGAAACAACAACAACAACAATGCCTCGATCCCAAACAAGTCGGTCCGGCCATATTAAATTATGTTGCTCCGTTTAAGCTCATCTCAATCCAATATCTTACAAATAAAACTAAAAGAGGGGGGAAAAGCTAAAGTTCTGTACCTTTGTTACACAATAGTATGACCTTCCTGACTCCCATATTCGACGACCAAATATATATTCTCTGTCACTGCAGAAAAAAGGGAACTGCACAAAAAGCATCCGAATGAATTACTAACAATTAGCTAAACAAAATACTGAGTGTGCAAAAAAAAAAAACACATTGCATCTTCTTACCTTTCGAACCCAATGAACTATCATTGTCCCTGTTGTGGGGCATTCTTCGATTGTTTCAGCATGCACAATCATGTCGTCCCACTTCGGCCGAAACTCGTCATCCCAAAAGAAGTCCCTCAATAGTTCAGGTGTTGCGTCCTCATACACAGTTCGGCTGCAATATTGAGGGGGACCAGTCTAAAAAACAACAAAGAAAAATAAATAAACAAGCCAGGCAAAGGGGAAAAACATATAGCGATGTATTAGACTATAGCCTTTACTACCTCTGGATCGCGCTGCCATGCTTGATAGCTCATATTAGGGGTAGAACGATCCAGCATGTGTTTCCAAGGAGGACCCCCGTCTTTCCTCTCAACAAGATGCCATAAATGTTCCAAATCTTCATCTGTTATTGGTAAACCATTCAACTGCGATGGACTAGACAATAAAGGGGAAACATAGTGAGTAGTGAACCCATCCAATTAAGCAGAAACCAAAACTATTGATCAATTCTCGCTCTAAGGGTATGTTTGGTGTGGAGGAAAGAAAATGTTTTCCAATTATCTCCTGTTTGGTTGGTCAAAACTTTTAGAAAACATTTACTCTAGGAAAACAACAACATACCCAGTGTAATCCCACAAGTGAGGTCTAGGGAGGGTAGAGTATACGCAGACCTTATCCCTACCTTGCAAGGTAGGGATAAGGTTTCTAATAGACCCTCGGCTCAATGAATTACATTGGGAAACAAGATTCTTAAAAATGAGAAAAATAACTTCCCTACCTCCACTAGGGAAACAAGTTCCATAAGCGACATTCCACACTAATTGTATAATATCCACCCTCCCCCACCACGAACCCTATAGCCCCATCCCCACCATCCCTAGTCAATGCCAACCAACCTCAATAGTATTTGCCTAAATTACATACAAATGCTTTTGGGACAATATTTTCTGCTTAATTACCAAATACCAGAGGAAAATATTTTGCATGTAAAACATTTCCCTTCATACCAAACACACCCTCAAACAAATAAAGGAGAGCTTCAAAATATAATCAAGAAAGTATAAAATTCTTTACTTTAAATTAACAACAGAACTTACCCACTGTCAAATTGTTCAATCTCAGAGCCAGTATCTACATAAGAACCAAAGCTAGGTGTATGACCCTCAGAGGCATGAAAGCTCTGACGTTCGGTCAATCCCAAGCCTTTGGAAGAAGAAGGAACCAAAGCAGTAGGCGAAGAAGGTGCTGAAAAATCAAATTTACAATTCTTCCAGCTAGCCCATTTGGGTTTCCAAATCCATCCTACCGTAATACCCAAAAGAAATGCAACCCAAACTGGACCAAGAAACATCATAATCTCTACAAATACTGCACCTATCGTAGGTCTTTCAAGAATCTCCATAAATGACTCAACTAACACCATATCTATAGCTAGCAAGACCTCAAAAATTTCAAGCCAAGATATTTTGATAAGATTGAAAAATACATGAAAGGTGGAAAATGGGTATCTGGAAATTAAGGTTAATCTTGATTTGATAAGGAATTTGTTCTGGTCTAAAAATAACTGCACAGAGTGTTCCTTGAAGAAGATAAAAAGAAATGGAGAGAATATTAGTAATGGATAAAATGCATGAAATAAGGAGCTATTGATGGAGTATTTGGTTTTTTGGATAAGGAAGGGGATAATAGGCATTAGCTAATTGTTGACTGGTTATAGCTTAGCTTAGCTGGTGCGGTAAGAGTGGGAATCTCGTGGGTAAGGAAAGAAGACAAAGGACGGGTATTCCTATGTCGGTGTTGTTCTGTTGGGGGCATTATTCTAGATTTGTGGTTAGCTGTGGCCTGTGATTTCTCGTTTTCCACGTTCGTTGGGTTGTTTGATTGTCGAAACGCCGCACCCCTCATTGTCATTCGGGTATATAAATTGGGTGCTAGTCGGTTTTCTTAGGTGAATTGAAACTCAACACCTGTGACCACCTATGTGAACCCAAAAAAGATACTGTTTAATTTATAAATAATTTTAAGAATACATAGATAGATTTACAGATAAATATTATAAACAATTAATAATAAATAAGTAAATGAGAGTAATAAACACATAATTAGTATGAAATACCGTAATATTGATTGTGATTGAACTGAGAGTTTGGTCCGATTCTTAGCTAAATTGCTTTAGGTCCAAGCCAATAACAAGAATAAACTAGAACACTTTTGAATGTAATTACACGAGTTTCAGTAATGAGAGTGATATGCCCTTCCAACATGAAGGTTGGGCTCTTTAGATTATACAAGACATTTATGTCCAAGAATCATTCCCTCATTAAATGTCATTAGATGATAAAGCGGTCACTTAATGAGCAAATGGTAACGGTTGATACCATATCCGGAACGGGTAGACGCTTAGTTCTTTCGATCATTCACCCGATGTTATCAAGTCCGGTCGTCATTCGGTGTCACCTGGTACGACCACCGCCCGGGCTTGCTACAATACCCGAACTTACCACCAGTGCACATTGTTACTTCCTTCGGCTTTCATTCTAAAAACAAGCCACGTGTCCTGCTGGTTTTCACCGTATACAGATAGTCCCCACACTTCTCAGATCAAAGTTTACCAAAGTAATGAGAAGTGACAATGTTGCCTTCGATATCTTTTCTTGCAAGTTTCCTTTCCAATTACTTCGAAACAAGCGGGAAAACCAAACAATTACAATTCTCAAAATATGACTAACGTCTTATCACTCTGCAACTTCGGACACGTGTCTCCATCTGATTGAACCGTCACTTTGGTTCACGGATCGAAATGTTTCGTAATGATGACCACGTCCCTATAAACCCTATTTTTCTCCTTTCTCAATTTTTACCTTTTGGTAAATTTCCTCTAATCCCTCGAGCACTCACCTGTCTCCAAATCTTCATTCCCACTTTAAATCTTCAAACCTTCATAAATTCAAACCTTCATATCTTCATACCTTCAAATCTTCATCACCATGACAAAACCTTCATGTTCTGCTTACCTTCATGTTCTGCTTCCAGACAATCATCTCCGGCAACTTCTCCACCGCCGGTTTCGGATGAAACCACCAGCGTCGATGACCCCTCCGAAGTTCAAGCCACCGCCGACCCTAGAGCATACAATATGCTCCCTTTCACATTTCGTTTTGAGAGTGAGTTCATTGTCTCCACCGCCTCTTCAAAATCCGATCGAGGTGAAGAAGTTAGAAGTTGGTCAACCTCCATTAAAGCCACAGACTTTGATACAGTCTGAAATGACTATGGTTGGACTACTCTCTCCATGATTATTATACCCGCCTCAGATGAAGATATCACTACCTTCATATCTGGGTATTCCAACGTATACACATACCTTTTCACCTTCAAACTCATTCCTCCCATTGACAACAAGATTCTTTAAATGTGCCGGACTTATTATTTGTGTCTTGCGCAAACTGATCCATCTGTATGAAGGATCGTTACTTGCCTCCGGTTCTTGGCCAATTTGGTCAAGAAACCTTTTACTTTTGATCGTTTGATCCGTTTCCCGATTCTTTCGTGGCGGGGTCATTCAGCTCTCAAAGCGAGGCAAATTCCCATAATCTCGAGCGTCGGATGAAAATTGAGACCGTAGATGGATGGAACATTTTGTTACAGTCCCTACCGCAGAAATTATCCGGCTAGGTACATGCCTTTCTTGGAGGAATGGAACATGCACCGTAAGTACTTAGCCTTTTCTTCTTTCAATTCAAATAACTTGCCTTCTAATCTTCCCTTTCTCTATCTTTTTAGTCGTCCAATGGATTCCGATCCACGTGGATAACCTCCACTCATGGGTCTAGAAAATAATTAGCACGTATCCGCATAAGAAACGGATATGGAAAGAAATTTATGATAAAGGATAGGTAGCTCGAAATCACGGTTAGTATACGCCTAACTCATTTTTTAACTTCAATAATAGCCTTGTACGCTTTTTCACTTTTTCCATTTTTTGAACTTGCAGGTCTACGGAATGGCTCCTCGACCTTGAGATCCAACCCTTCTGTTGCTCCAGATGTCCCTAATCCGGTATTTGACCTGGACTCATCGGTTCAGTGTATCACTGAAGTACCCAAAAAGAAAAACCTCAAATCCAAATCTTCAAAGCCTCCAAAACCACATTCGGTTAGCTCAAAAAAGAGAAAAAGAGCTTCGGAAGGGGTCCTTCCCGAAGTTAAGACGTCGACATCTCACTAGAAGAAGTTTATGTGAGAAGGACTACTACCACCACTACTCCAGCGGAGGAAAATCTTGCCGAAGTTAGAGAAGAACACGTTGTCGCTGAAGCAACTGAACCAATTTTACTGCTAAGCGATGTCGCAACTATACTGATCACCAAGCCTGTCAAGCTATAGGAGTCGTTGGATAAGAAAACTAAGAATTCCACTTTAACTCCTCTTCCACCATCACAACCGACCCAAACCTTTGGGCAAGAAGTTTTGAATGACTCTTCGAAGAGGCTGACCCCATAGTCCGGGCCGAGCGAGCTTATACTGCCAAGTTTTCTCATCTAGTCATACCACACAAATTGACCAAATCTTCCAAGACCCCGAAAAAACATGCTAGCTCTCAGTCCAAGATTGTGAATATTTCCCCGGCCCCAAGTTCAGATCCGAGGAAAATGAGATCTGCTACCATTTCCTTCCATGAGGATACGAACTTTCTGTCTCCTCCGATCGGGGTGGCAATGCCTCTTCAATGAGGGTATTTACGCCTCCAACTAGGTATGTATTCCTCTTAATTGCCTAAGTTGATACTTGCATTATCTTTCATTTCTAACTTTCCTTTGATTCTCAATTTCGCAGTCCTCCATTTTTGTTGGCGAGGGCCTCATCTGATGTTTGGATGAAAATGAGCACCTTAAAGGGCAGTTGGACGCCCAAGAGAAAGAAATCCAATACCTCAAAGGGCTCTTTCAACAAAAGGATGCCCAACTATAATTAGTCGATGACTTGCTCACTGTCTGGGCTGAGCTGGACCAGGTTTAGGGAAACTACCTCCGATCAATAAACATCATTGAGCTTGCCACTAAGGAAAATAAGATTTTTGAGGAAGAAAATGAAAAAATCTTCCAAGATGTCAAAGTCCTCACTCAGCAGCTCGGGGAGCAAGAAGAAGTTCAGCATTATCAAGCTCAGCAAGTAGAATTTCTAGATGACGAACTTGATTGTCTTAGAGTTGAACTCACCGCAATGGATGACGATAGGGCCGCCGACCTTGCTGCGCTAAAGATGACTCAGGATCTGGCCGAACAACAGGCTCAAACTAACGAAGGCCTGAGAAATGAGATTGAGGCTTCGAATCAGAGACATGTTGAGATTTCAGCACAACTTGCTCAAGCCTCGGCTGAACGAGACCAAGCTTTGGCTGATGCGGAGGCCAAAGTGGCTCGGACAGTGCTAAAAACCGAGCACATAAAATGGAACATCTGGAGGTACAATTTAGAGCAGGCTCGGGACGAGATCCCTGAGATTGATGATAAGATTGAAGAGGCCAGAGAGGTCGAGCTATGAGCCTATCGCTAACTGAACGGAGATAGCTCCGAAGATGACCCAGAGGACTCCGGATCCGAGTCTAATTAAGATCAAGGCTTTCATGCCTTTGTATTTATTTTCTTTTTGAACATGTTTTGTTCTGGCCATTTACTGGCCTTGTATATAAAATTAATATCCCTTCTAGTCATTATTTTCCTATCACTTAGCATCCGTTATTGCTTTCGTGTTTGCAATAACTTTACTAAATAAACTTTAGTCTTATTTGGGCTAAATGCCTCTAAAATCGGTGTTTAACTTAAACAAACCATCACTTAGTTTGCCTCGAGTCGAATGATAGTTCTTTTCGGTCTTAAAATAACTTAAGTAAGATATACAAACTTTTACTGTTAGTTTGCTTTATACCAGGAAATTTCTTCCGGTTTTGGGTCATTCAATGACTAAATATAAGGACCTTATTTTTATGCTTATGAATAAGAAGTTTCCTACTCATTTCAGGCATGCATATTGGAACTTCATTTATTTTTAATTTCTTAGACAATTTCAAATGTCTTTAAGAATAGGTTGGGTTCATTTCGAACTGATTCCTTAAAAGTGCACTTCACTTATCTTTGTTCTGGTTGTATTTACGACGGCAGACCCCTGTTAAGGAGTTTAACAATTTCACTAGCTCGTAAGCCCTTAATAAATTCATTAGCTCGTAAGCCTAAAGATTTTACCGATTGACCAGAGACAAGAGTATGTAAATGATTACAATTGAGGTAAATCTCAGACAAAGGCATTTTCATTCAAATTTTGTATCGGTCAAACAATTGGGCAAGATTTATTCGATTTTTTTTCCTTTACAGTTTTGCCGTAACATCAAAATTATTTGAACAAGATTCATTTGATCTTTTAGCCCTTACAATAGTCCTAAAAAAATTTAAAATCTTCAAACTCCAAATAGCAAAACTTAAAAATCTTCGAACTTCAAATAGCTTTCAGACTCCGTACTTACTTCGTACTTCGTTGCCTTCAAACTTCTTTTCCCAGGATATGACAGTCCCCTAGTGTTTGTATTCGAAGTTATGCAAATTCAAACACTACTTGCTTTTCAATATCGAGCAGTCCACAGTCCCTAGTGTTTATCCGATCTTCTGCTGCTTAGTAACACGCTTTACATTGTTGCTTTATTAAAAACCTTACCGGAAAAACCCTTTTCGGGATAAAAATCGTGCTAAGGAAAAAAAGGTGTGACATGTGTTTTCAGACCTAATTCTAACTTATGTTTGGTCTTCAGCCCATGACTCTAACTTTGCTCCTTCAAAAGTTAATTCCATCAAAATAAAATGAAATTCAAGTAAAACACATACCTTAGCAGTAATACCGCTTCAAGTGTGCAACGTTCCAGTTGTTCGGCAACTTCTGACCATCTTCGGCCTCCAACAGGTACGAGCCTTTGCTGGTTATTCCTAACACTTTGTAGGACCTTCCCAATTCGGGACCAATTTCCCTTCATTAGGATTTTTAGTGTCGAGGGTTATCTTCCGTAGAACCAAGTCCCCTACTTGAAAGTGCCCAACCTTAGCCCTTCGATTGTAGTATCGACCCATCTTTTGCTTTTAGGCCACTAACCGTAGCAAAGCCAACTCACGGTGTTCATCCGTTAAGTCGAGCTTGAAAGTCGTAGCTTTGTTGTTTGACTCTTCGGTTGCAAGACTAAACCTTAAGCTCAACTCTCCAACTTCTACTGGAATTAGCGCTTCTACACCGTAGACCAAGGAAAATGGTTTTTCACTGGTACTGGACTTTGGCGTTGTTTTGTATGCCCACAACACCTCTGGCAAGATCTCTTTCCACTTGCATTTTGACTCCTTCAGTGTCATCCTCAGATTTTGAATAATCGTTTTATCTGTTGACTCCGCTTGCCCATTTGCACTTGGGTGGTACGGAGTCGATACTATTTTCTTGATTTTCAACCCTTCAAGGAATCATTCACATTCTTCCCAACGAACTGGCGTCCATTATCGCAAGTGATCTATGTGGTATGCCGAACCGACAGATGATGTGGTCCCAAATGAAATCAATGACTTTCTTTTCTTTGACTTTCTTGAAGGCATTCTCTTCAACCCACTTAGAAAAATAATTAGTCATAAACAAGATAAAACGTTCCTTTTCGGGTGCCATATGTAACACCTCGTACCTTCGGGCTAAGGTTTAATCCGTATGATGGGTACTCAATGGAACCAATATGAGAAGTTTAGGAATTGTTTTGAAAACTAATCATGTTATAAGAAGAGTCTTTTGGAAAAATATAGTCGGAAGCTATTCTACGGGCCATGTTTTCAAGTGAGTTTGCACAAGGCCTCACTTCAAGCGCGTATCCAGAAAGTTCTATAAGGAATTTGGGTAAGAGTCCTTTATAAAAGTTGTATATATTTGAAATACAGTTTCAACAGTATATTTTGAAGGCCAAACTGATCTTCGTACAAAAAGGTATGATCATTTTACCAGGCACTGGACAAAAGCTGACACGGCCAACAGTGATGGCCACACGCCGCGTGTGCGGGGGCGTGCGTTGGTCTCTTGTTGCGGGATGGTCACACAAAAATGTCCTTTCTATAATTTTGACCTGCACGGTGTCCTGCAGTGGCCCTTCATCGAGGGACCATCGCAAATGGGTCAAGTTTCAAGTCAAAACTTGAGATTTTCGTGTTTTTCTTATATTTAAGCTTGGGGTTTATTTACCTAACATCCCTAATTATGAAATATCACCCTAAAGTCAGAGAGAACAAGTCTCAAGCCTTAATAACCCTCCAAGGTACGTTCCCTAATGATTCTAGTATGAATTCAAGTTCTTAGTACCCTTCTAACTTGATTAAAACCTTTCTAATCCTTAGAATTGCGATTGAAACATTATTGTCGGACAAAGAGCCCTAGATTTCGAATTCAATCTTCTTCAACATCAAAAAGGTATTATCTTCATCCATTCGTTGATTATAGCATTGGATTAATGATTATAAATCATAGATTCTTGAGATAAGCTAATGGGTTTGATGAAGAAAACCGTATGAATTATTGTATGGGGTGAATTGTTGACTTAGGGTTGTTGTAATAATATGAGTGATGAAGAATGATGTTAATTATATCTATTTAGGATTGTAGAATCACCTAGAAATAAGAGGATGGGAAATTGAGTGTAGAAGCATCATTAATAAAGGTTATGAAGCTTTATACCCACCAAGTGTTTGATAAAATGTCTAGATGGCCAAAACATGAGAATTGTTGCTAATGTTGATTCCATTGACATATATTAATATATATTAAAGTCGAAAGGAAGTGACAAACATTGTATTACGCTCAAGAGCATGAAGTTAAGGTATGTGAGGCTAACTCTCTACGTTTAGGAATATTGATAATTCTCCCTACGCCACACGTCCTTTATTGACTATCACGAATTGCCTTAGAACTTAGTTATGCCTTAGTTTCATGAATAGTTGTAGAACTTCTATTCTCTAGTTTCGTAATTCATTCATGATATTCATTTTTAAATATTGTGAACTCAGAACGTAATCAGTATAGACTCGTGTTTGCTACCCATGAGTCTCAGTTTAGAAACTCAGCAGGTCTGGAAACAGTTAAGGTTTCATGTCTCATACTCAGTTCATGAATACATGTCTCAGCTCAGTGATTTTCATTATTCCAGTTATCTCAATTCCTTAATAATAACTAATGAATATTGAACATATGTGATTTGTCCAAGGGCACAATCTCATGTATACGTATACTTGGACAAGGCCATTGACTGACGTACTTACTTGGCCAAGACCATAGTTTGTAGATTTATTATTAGACCAAGAAGTATATAGTTAAATAGGTTCTTCAGATACAGAACATGAAGTATTAATAACTTCACTTCTCTTGTTCATTACAGTTATCAATTACAGTTATAGTTTCAGTTTCAGTATCTATTACCTGTTTATTTATTTGGGTTGCCCTTTCCCAAGCATCCCACTTACAGTTCTTTTTTTCAGTTGCTTTACATACAGTATAATTCAAATGTACTAATGTCCCTTTTACCCAGAGCTTGTATCTCGTGATGTAGGTAATGATTTATAGGTTGACGATTCTGCTTGCTAGGATCTACATATCAGCTACTTGGTAAGCCCCAGTCTTTCGGGGCGTTATCATTATTTCAGCCTTGTCCCGACGAACAATCAGTATTTCAGTACTCTTTAGAGGCTTCATAGAATATAGTTATAGTCAGTCAAAGTTTAGCAGGCTTATCTATTAGCCATATTACCTTCGTATTATTATTACTTTCAGACTTATCTCAGTATTTCCTCATTTTGATTATTTAGTCAGAATTTTCAGCAGCTTAGTATGCTTATATATTTTATTTCGTATTCAGTATATACCATATATTGATTTAGCACCAGCTAATTGGTTTGCTCAGTCACATGCAGTCAGACACCGAGTGCCATATTACGCCTAGGACATAGTTCTGGGTGTGAAAAAATCTGGTATCAGAGCCTAGGTTCAAGTGTCTTAGGGAGTCTATGAAGATGTATCTAGTAGGGTCTCTTCTATGTATGTGAGGCGCCCACACATGTAAACAGTTGACCACCAAGACATCTAGGATTGTCTCACTTCTTTCATACTCTAGATCGTGCAATTATCGTTATACATCCAGGACATTCTTCTAACTCGTGCATATAACGAATTTCAGAAAATGCCTGGAAAAAGAAAGTACACCAAGAGGACTTAAGCCACTAGCCAGAGAGATGTCAGTAATGCTGCTCAGGAAGGGAACACTCAGGCTTAGAGAGCCAATGCGGGAACAATACCCCCTCTTGAGACCAGGGGGCTTGCGGAGGTTCGTACTCCAATTCAGCTACCCAGTTCCACTAACTCAGATGTTAGGGGAGCTATTCAGCTTCTCACCTAGATTGTGGCTGCACAAGCTCAACGTCAGGGAACGACTCTAAGTACAGAGGCTAGCAGAGAGTCATCCAGCTTCAGGACTCAAGAATTTCTACGTGTGGAGCCTCTAGTGTTCATCATGGTCTAGTAAAAATGAAGATCCACATAATTTCATTGACGATCTTCAGAAAATCTTTCATATTATGTATGTTACTAAGGTAGAGGCAGCAGAGTTTAGAGCTTATCAGTTGCAGGATGTTGCCAATATCTGGTATGAGTCATGGGAGCAGTCCCGCGAGGAAGATGCACCTCCAACAACTTAGGATGAGTTTACTGATGCTTTTATTGAACACTTTCTACCAATAGAGGTCAGGGAGACAAATGCCGTTGAATTTTAGAAGCTCAAGCAAAATAATATGAGTGTGCAGGAGTACTATCTTCACTTTATTTCTTTGGCAAAGTATGCTCCACACATTGTTCCAGACATGAGGGCTAGAGTTAGGCATTTTGTGTATGGTCTTGACCCCTAGCTGTACGACGCTGCCAATATTTCTGCTCAGAATAAGGAAATGACTGTTACCAAGATAATTGCTTTTATTCAGGAGTATGAGAGTAGAATGAATGAGGAAGAAATGCTTCAAAAAAAGAAAGACAAATAATTTAATAAAAGAGCCAAGTCTGTAGGTAACTTCAATCAGGGAGAATCTTAGGGAGGTGGAAATTGTCAGTTCTTCAAAAATAGGTCATATGGACCTGCTCCCTCTACAGCCAGTGCACCAGTCCCGAGGCCCAAATTTAATTAGAGGAGCCAGAATTTTGAAGCAACATGCTCACAGTCTCAGGCTAGTATGGGCCACCAAGGTCATACCAACTCTACGTGTAATAACTATGGAAGAAGGCACCCAAGAGAGTGTCTTTCGGGCACAAGTTGTTGTTTTGGATGTTGTCAGAAGGGTCATTTTCTAAGGGATTGTCCATCGATAGGGAAATGTACTTGTGGTAACATAGCTCAGTCCACCAATTCAGTAGTTAATCACAATTCTCAGGTAATACGGGCGGAGGCCAGAACTGTTTGTATGCACTGGTAGGTCGTCAAGACACAGAGGCTCGTGTAGATGTTGTCACAAGTATGCTAACAGTCTTCACCTTTGATGTTTATGCCCTCATGGATCCAGGATCCACCTTATCTTATGTAACCCCATTTATTGCTAAGATATTTGGGATAGAACCAGAAAAATTATGTGAACCCTTTGAAGTGTCCACTCCTGTTGGGGAGTCAATTATATCCAGGCGTGTGTATAGGGTTTGCCCAGTAAGAGTCTATCTGTTGACACCTTATTTTTACCCTCAAATAATTTTATTTAATTATTTGGAATTTTCGAGTCACAGACAGAGTGAGATGTACTTTTCACAAAATGAATAGGATTTTACAAAATTATTCCAGGAGTATTTTGTCATTTCATTTGATAAAATATCACTTGGTATATATATTGTATATCATATCTCAATTTTACACAATTTGATCATTAATTATAATTTTGAATTTTTTACAAATAATTATGAATGTAATTGTCTCAAAAGGATTTCCAAAACTAAAGGATTAATGTCCCACTCCATCAAACTTATTATTAATTAAATGCGATAATGGAATTACATCTCAATTTTTAGACCACATTTTTAATTTAAAATACATTTGCATGATTTTAATTCATCTAATTCCAAATAATGTCAAATTTACGCTCAAATTGAAGCTATCGATGTAATTTGGTCATATTTGAGTTTATTTGGGTCATTAGTGTATTTAAAAAGTGGTTACATTTGCAAAATGTGGCGAAGGGTCAAATTAATTCGTAAAATATATTGGGCCTTTGTCCTTTTGTTAGCTTACGTGGGTCAAGCCCAGGCCATAGGCCCAATCCCAACCCACGATTGTCAAATCAAGGCGAAAAGTGGAAAGCCCTTCATTTTGGCTCCCTTTACGATTTGGCAAGGCAAATCCTAGCCATTTGCCTCTTCTCCCCCATTGTCATGAATGGAAATTATTTAGTGTATCAGCGCTTTTCTAGCTTTTTTTTTTACGAAGGAACCGCAGCCGCTACTCTTTCGAGTGTGTACAGGGTAAACCCCGGACTGACGCAATAGCCTGCAAACCACGTTAGCCGATTAACCACACTTGGCAAGTCATGTGTGACAGGCTCAACCAAGAAGGTTTATGCAGGGGATCGAACTCGTGACCTTGCGTTTCCGCGCTCTACTGCTACTCCAACTTGGCTACCCTTGCGGGTTGCGCTTTTCTGGCTTTGTTGTGACGACTAGAAGAGAAATGACATTCAATGCTTCCTTTATCACCTCTCTCACGCCACCTTACCTAGCCCCCAACCCTCTTTTTACTTTTTCTACAAGCATTAATTGCTCCTTGTCTGATTTGCATTTTGAATCCTTATTTCTCATTGGTTGAGAACCCCATTGGAGGGAATTTCCCCCTAAAAGTGAGTTCTCCCATATCGACGGAAGGTCTTTCTAGTGTTTGAGATCTCCCCTATAAATAGAGACCCCTTTGCTATATTTGAACGGTATGAAACTTGATAGAGGCATTCACATTATTTGAGAGCCTTAATCAAATTTAAATTTGACTAATTGTGCTTAATTTGGGATCTAAGCCCTTTGGTGGAACCTATAACTAGCATTATTGTTATGACCCTGTTCTAGCCACATGTAATCCTGTCTCATGATCCATTTACTATGATTAGGCCCCCTTAGTTATTCATGGCCATTTCTTGATATAAGAGTTTAGATTTTGTTCCTTAAGTGCTATATGCCATCATGTCTACATATATCTTGCCTACCATATGTCATGTCTACTTTCATGCCTGTTTAAGGCCAATAAGGTCAAGTGACTAGTTTGATTAGCTAATTTTAGCCAGCATCTTGAACTATTTTCCATTATTAAGTAAGTTACATGTCCCAGTTGGATTAATGAAAGCATGTTTACTTGTTTGGTTAGTTTTTCTATCTTTTGTGTGCCGTGAGTAGTTAGCAATACTCCATAAATTCCTAGGTATCACCTTTCCTCATTTTTCTCTAAGTATACACAGATATACATGCTAATGGTTACTTGATATATCTACGTATTTTGGGTGCATAACTAGGTATACTTAGTATATGAGTCATATTTTGCTACAATATGTATTTCTACTGGGCCTAGCCCATATCTGTGACTATCTGCTTTCTTAACATGGATGTAATGTGTTGGGCTAGGTCCATAGGTCTCGCCTTTGTCTCTTCTTTTTCTGCCTAAGAGATATGTATGTTTGTGCCGAGCCCATTTGCTTATTTCTTCATTTTGTTATCACTTGTTGTTATTATAGTTTTGTATATGGTCATATATATTTTAAATTAGATTACATGTGTTAGATAATCTTGAGTACTTTCTAATTAGTACGTTTGTTTTCCCTTTTGTTTGTTCCATCCATTGCATTATGCCGATATGGGCCCTCACTGGGCCCATCACCTCATTCAGTTGAGTCAAGACATCTCATCCTTAACCGATTGGGCTTCGGTAGGCCCACCAGCCTGAACTTTATCTCCCCTTCATTTTGTATAATATTTATATATGTGAATATGTATATGTATTGTAACAAAATACTTTCATTATTGGAACACTTATGGTTATAATCTAGGATAGGAAAAACGATATATATGTCATTTAGTTAGATCACATAAGGTGTTTAAGACTTGTAAAATTGGAAATAAGCAATAAAACAGACTGATCATAAACAATAAAATCTGGAAATACTAGAACTGATTTTCATTAAGTATGGAAAATCGACTTTGGGCTTTGAAAACATATAATTTGAATTTTGGATTTTCACACTAAGGATAATTTTGATCTTAAATTATAGTCCGGATTGAGCCCAATAGGAAGAAAAAAGTAATTTTGACAATAAAACTTATCTTGGACTTGAGTTAAGTGGAAGGTTTTGGACAAATTAGAATACAACTTTGATTTGGGTTATATCATGCTAAAAGGACAAAAAGGGAAAATACTTTTTTCATCTTATTTGACATAAAAACAAGTTGAAATTTTAAAAGGGACTATACTATTTGTAACTTGAAAAAGTTTTTAAACTGAAAAATGCAAGTGTGAAAAGATAACCAATTTAGTGAGACTAAATGTGAAATTTCACTCAAATTCACGTTTGGGTGTTCTTAGTCCGAAAACTAAGTTGGTTATACATCTTGTGGATACTATTTTGGCGAGAGTTTAACTCTTTTTTTGTTTTAAAACAAAACCTTGAGTTTTAAATGGATGAAATGACAAGTTGCCTTTTTGTGAATTTTTAAACCATAATTTTTTAAATCATTTTAAAGCATGCTATAGAGCCCGTACGTCTACGTATCCTTAATACTGGGGGTGCTAACACCTTCCTCGGATGATCACTAGAATCCTTACCTTGACTCTTGTTTAGATAGGATTTTTCAAACTTTTTGAATAAACATTTTCACACTGATTTTCCTAATTTATCTATTAATTAGGTGGAGACTCTAAATACATTATCCAATTTAGGGAACCATCTAAATTTTTAGTATATCTTTTGTATGCTAACCCGTATGAAAAAAGCAAACTATAACATTATCATCGCATTACGATAGCAGGTTTAGTAGAGTTAGAGATGGTGGTGTTCGATGTAATCATGGGCATGGATTGGTTGTCCTTATGTTATGCCACAGTGGGTTGTAGAACCAAGATAATGAGTTCTGAATTTCCTGGTGAACCAGATCTAGAATTGAAGGGTGACGCAGTAGAGCCTAGGGGTAAGTTTATTTCCTACCTTAAAGCTCGAAAGATAATCTTTAAGGGGTATATCTATCACCTAGTTCGAGTCAGGGATGCAGACACTTATGTCCCCACTCTCCAGTCAGTACCAATTGTTAATGAGTTCCAAAAAGTTTTTCCCGAAGATCTTCCCTGAGTTCCTCCTGATAGGGAGATTGACTTTGGAATTGATCTAATTCCCGACACTATGCCAATATCTATTCCGCCATATAGAATGGCTCCAGAAGAGTTGAAAGATATAAAAGTTCAATTGAAGGATCTTCTAGATAAAGGATTTATAAGGCCAAGTGTGTCACCATGGAGCGCATCAGTCTTGTTTGTCCGAAAGAAAGATGAGTCTTTGCGTATGTGCATTGATTACCGTCAGCTGAACAAAGTTACTATCAAGAAAAAGTATTATCTTCCCAAAATTGATGACTTATTCGATCAACTTCAGGGTGCCTAGTGTTATTTAAAGATTGACCTCAGATCAGGGCACCATCATTTAAAGGCTAAGGAAGTTGATGTTCCTAAAACAGCTTTCAGGACTCGCTATGGGCATTTTAAATTTTTGGTGATGTCGTTTGGGTTGATAAATGCACCAGCAACTCTCATGGATTTTATGAACAAGATTTTCAAGCCTTACCTCAATTTATTTTTTATTGTGTTTATTGAGGATATCCTGATATATTTTCGTAGTGAGGCGGATCATGCAAAAGATCTCAGAATTGTGTTGCAGACACTTCAGGACCGCAAACTTTATGCGAAATTTTTGAAGTGTGAATTTTGGTTGAAATTAGTAGCATTTCTAGGTCATATCATTTTAGGAGAGGGTGTGAATGTGGATTTCCAAAAATAGAAGCAGTAAAGAATTGGCCTAGACCCACCTGAGCATTCGACATAAGAAGTTTCTTGGGTCTAGCTGGCTATTACAGTCGTTTCGTGGAATGTTTTTTTCTCCATCTCAGCTCCATTGACTAAAATGACTCAGAAAAAGGCAAGTTTCAATGGTCAGATGTTTGTGAGAAAAGTTTCGAAGAGTTGAAGAAGAGGTTAACTTCTACTCCAGTTTTGACGCTGCCAGAGGGAACCGAGGGGTTCGTAGATTACTTTAATGCTTTAGGAGTTGGTCTTGTGTGTCTTAATGCAGTATGACAAGGTGATAACCTATGCGTCTAGGCAGCTCAAACCTCACGAGAAGAACTATCCGACTCATGATTTGAAGTTAACAGCAATGGTGTTCACACTGAAAATTTGGTCTCACTACTTGTATGGGGTTTATGTCGATATTTTCACCAATCACAAGAGCCTTCAGTACATTTTCAAGCAAAGAGAGTTAAATCTTATGCAGATGAGATGAATCGAATTGCTTAAAGATTATGACTTGGATATTCTCTATCATCCAGGAAAGGCGAATGTTGTGGCCGATGCTCTCAGTCGGCGTTCCATTGGGAGTTTATCCCATGTCGAAGAAGGAAGGAGGACTATGGTAAAGGAAGTTCACCGCCTAGCTTATCTAGGAGTTCGACTCTTGGAATCTGAAGATGGTGTTGTTGTCGTTCAGACCATGGCTGAATCCTTCTTAATAGTTGAAGTGAATGAGAGACAGTATAATGATCCCTACTTGTTACAGCTAAAGGAGGGATTCACAAGCATAAGATGATGGTTTTTGAACAAGGGGGAGATGAAGGTATCTTGAGATATCGAGGCAGATTATGTGTTCCAGATGTAGACGGGCTCAAAAAGAGAATCATGTTAGAAGCCCACCATTTCAGGTATTCTATTCATCCAGGTTCCACAAAGATATATCATGACCTCAAAGAGATTTATTGGTGGAACGACATGAAAAAGAATGTTGCAGATTTTGTGGCTAAGTGTTCAAACTGTCAGCAGGTGAACGCTGAGCACCTGAGGCCCAGTGGTTTGGCTCAGAACATAGACATCCCTATTTGGAAATGGGAGATGATTAATATGGATTTCATAATAGGTTTACCTCGCTCTTTTTGTAAGCATGATTCGATTTGAGTGATTGTAGACCGACTTACTAAGTCAACACATTTTTTTCCCGTGAAAACTACTTTTTCAATAGAAGACTATGCCAAGTTATATATTCAAGAGATCGTCAGATTGCATGGGACCCCAATGTCCATTATCTCAGACCATGGTGCTCAGTTCACAATAAATTATTTGAGATCCTTTAAAAAAGGATTAGGCATAAGGGTGAACCTTAGCACATGTTTTCATCCTCAGACAAATGGCCAGGCAGAGCACACTATTTACACCCTTATGTATAAGTTGAGGGCATGTATCCTTAATTTTAGAGGTAATTGGGATGATCACTTCCTCTCATTGAATTTGCCTACAATAACAGTTATCACTCTTGTATTAAGATGACACCATTCGAGGATTTGTATGAGCGCAATTGGATGGTTTGAAGTTAGTGAAGCAAAATTGTTAGGACCAGATTTGGTCTTTCAGGATATGGAAAAAGTCAAGCTGATTCAGGAGCGTCTGAAAATGGCTCAAAGTTGCCAGAAGTCCTATTCAGATGTACGTCATAGAGATTTGGAATTTCAAGTCGATGATTGGGTGTTCCTGAAAGTTTCGCCCATGAATGGATTTATGAGATTTGGGAAGAAGGGGAAGCTCAGTCCCCGCTATATTGGGCCATATAGGATCCTGCGAAGGATCGGACATGTGGCTTATGAGTTAGAGCTACCACGACAGTTGGAGGCTGTACACTAGTGTTTCACGTCTCTATATTGCAGAAGTTCATGGGAGACACGTATCTGGTTGTTCCTACAGAAATCACAATAGTTAAAGATAGCCTGTCTTATAAGGAGATTCCAGTGGCTATTCTTGACCGTCAAGTTCGCAAGTTGAGAACTAAAGAAATTACTTCAGTGAAAGTGTTATGGAGAAATCAGAAAGTTGAAGAGGCTACATGGGAAGTCGAAGAGGACATGAAGTTCAAGTATCCCCATCTATTTGAAGAGAAAGAAAAAAAATGTTAAAGGTAACTAACCTTTACACTCAAACCTCATGCTAAAATTTCCATATTTCCAATATTCAGTCAGTTCAGTAGTTATTTAGTTTAGTACCTATTCAGTTTAGTATTTATTCAGTTCAACATTCATTTAGCTAGTAATCGTGTGTTCATGTCAGTTCAGTGTACACATATTTCCATCAGTCACATTTATGATCCATAGTTAGTCATACTCCTATCCGTGAACCATCATTCGAGGATGAATGATCCCAAGGGGGAGATATTGTAATGCCTCATACCTTTGGGATAAGGTTTGATCCATATGATGGGAACGTAATAGAACCAATATGAGGAGTTTAGGAAGTGTTTTGAAAACTAATCAAGTTATAAAAAGAGTATTTGGGCAAGGTATAATTTGTAACTACTCTACGGGCATATATAATTTATAATGAATTTAGAAAACTTCCTTCATGAAAGTTGTAGATATTTGAACTACCTTTCCAACAGTATATTGTAGAGGTCGAACGAATATCTGTACAAAAGGTTATGGCCATTTTCCGAACACTACGTATAAGCCGACACAAACAGTCGTGATGGACATGCGCTGCGCGTGTGGATGCGTCCGTTGGCCCCGTATCACGGGCTGGTTGCACAAAAATGTCCTTTCTGGACTTTTGACTGTAGGGGGTCCTGCGGTGGCCCTACATTGCGGGCCTATCGCAAATGGGCTGGATTTCAGGTCAAAACTTGATATTTTCGTGTTTTTCTTATATTTAAGCTTGGGGTTTATTTACCTAACATACCTAATCACGAAATATCACCCTAAAGTCAAAGAGAACAAGTCCCAAGCCTTAAGAACCCTCCAAGGTAAGTTCCCTAATGATTCTAGCATGAATTCAAGTTCTTAGTAACCTTCTAACTTGATTAAAACCTTTCTAATCCATAGAATTGCCATTGAAACGTTAATGTCGAATGAGGAGCCCTGTATTTCGAATTCAATCTTCTTGAACATCAAAAATGTATTATCTTCATCTCCTAGTTGATTATAGCATTGGATTAATGATTATAAACCATATATTCTTGAGATAAGCTAATGGATTTGATGATGATAACCGTATGAACTATTATATGGGATGAATTGTCCCTACACCACACGTCCTTTACTGACTATTACGAATTTCCTCAGAACATAGTTATGCCTTAGTTTCATGAATAGTTGCAGAACATATATTCTCTAGTTTCGTAATTCGTTCATGATATTCATTTTTTTAATATTGTGAACTCAAAACGTAATCAGTATTGACTCATGTTTGTTACCCATGAGTCTCAGTATAGAAACTCAACATGTCTAGAAACAGTTAAGGCTTCAGGTCTCATACTCAGTTCATGAATCTATGTCTCAACTCAGTGATGTTCATTATTCCAGTTATCTTAGTTTCTTAGTAATAACTAAGGAATATTGAACATATGTGATTTTCCCAAGAGCACAGTCTCAGGTATACGTATACTTGGCCAACGCCATTGACTGACTTATTTACTTGGCCAAGGCCATAGTTTGTGCATGTATATATATATATATATATATATATATATATATATATATATATATATATATAGTTAAACATGTGCTTCAGATGTAGAACAAGAAGTATTTATAACTTCAATTCTCTTGTTCATTACAGTTATCAATTACAGTTACAATTTCAATATCTATTACCTGTTTATTTATTTGGGTTGCCCTTTCCCGAGCATCCCACTTACAGGTCTTTCTTTCAGTTGCTTTACATATAGTACAATTCAAATGTATTAATGTCCTTTTTGACAAGGGACTGCATCTCGCGATGCAGGTAACGATTTACAGGTTGACGATTATGCTTGCTAGGATCTACGTATCAGCTACTTGGTGAGCCCTAGTCTTTTGGGGTGTTATCATTATTTCAGTCTTTAAAGTATTTTAGTTAGTGAGGTATGTTGGGGGCCTTGTCCCAGTGAACAGTCAGTATTTCAGTACTCTTTAGAGGCTTCATAGATTATAGTTGTAGTCAGTTAGAGTTTAGCAGGCTTATCTGTTAGCCATATTAGCTAAGTAATAATCGTATTATTACTTTCAGTCTTATCTCAGTATTTTCGCATTTTTATTATTCAGTCAGACTTTTCAGCAGCTCAGTATGCTTATATATATACCACATGTTGATTTAGCTAGCCAGTTGGTTCGCTCGGTCACATACAGTCAGGCACTGAGTGTCGTATTACGCTCAAGCCATGGTTCGGGCCATGACGCCATGGGAATGGCCCCACAATATCCATCCCTCGTTTCATGAATGACCATGGTGATAAAACCAGATGCATCAATTATGTCGGTTGATGAATCATGAGTGCGTGTCTTTGGCATTCGTTACATTTTCGGATGAAGTTCTTTGTTTCCTCCTCTATCTCGGACCAATAGTATCCGACCCTAATCAATTTTTGGACCAATAATTCCACTCCTGAATGATTGTGACAAGTCCTCTCGTGAACCTCGCTTATCACGTAATCAATCTCCCCCGATCCTAAACACCTTGATAAAAGACCATAAAAAGACCTTCGGTACAACTGTTCACCAACCAAACAAAATCTAGTTACTTTAGTACGAATGGCCCTTGACTCCTTTGGGTCCGTAGGCAACTTTCCATGCCGAAGGTAGTCGATGTATTTATTGCACCAATCCCAAGTCAAACTTGTTGTATTTACTTCGGCATGACCACCGTCAATCTCGGAATTAAGCAGCTGCACAACCTTCCTGAATTGAACTCCTCCGCTTCTACAGATGAACCTAAATTAGCCAAGGCATCTGCCTCATTGTTTTTCTTATGAGACACATGCTCCATTTTTTGAATTGATGCAATATCACTTGAATTTTCTCCAACTATTTTTGCATCCTTTCCTCCTTTACTTCAAACACGTCGTTGACTTGATTAATGACTAGAAGTGAGTCACATTTTGCTTTGATGACCTTGGCTCCCAAGCTCCTTGCCAATTCTAAACCTGCAATCATAGCCTCATACTAGGATTCATTGTTAGTCAATTTCACAGTTCTTATTGACTGCCTAATAATATCCCCTGCATGTGCTTTAAGCACTATCCCAATCCCGGACCCATTCATGTTCGAAGCTCCATCCGTGTACAAGGTCCAGACCCCCAAAGTTTTTCCCAAGGTTAGTAAAAATTCTCTTTCTACTTCGGGAATCATTCCGGGTGTAAAGTCTGCTACAAAGTCTGTTAAAACCTGAGACTTTACAGATGTTCTCAGTTTATACTCTATGTCATACCCATTAATTTCCACTGCCCATTTGACTAACCTGTTGGACAGTTCCGGTTTGTGCATCATATTTTTAGTGGATAAGTTGTTACTACTCAAATAGGATGACATTGAAAATACGATCTTAATTTTCTAGAAGCTGTTATTAATGCTAAAGCTAGTTTTTCAAAGTGAGGATACCTAGTCTCTGCACTAGCCAATGTTCTACTCATATAAAAAATAGGAAATTGCGTACCTTTTTTTCTTGAACCAACACTGCGCTTACCGCTACTTCGAATACTGCAGGTACATGTACAATTGTTCGTCTGCCTTCGATTTATGCAGAAATGATGGACTAGACAAGTACTTCTTCAAAACCCTTAAAGCTTGCTGACACTCTGGTGTCCACTCGAAGTCATTCGTCTTTTTCAACAAAGAGAAGAACTGGTGACTTTTCTCCGAAGATCGAGAGATAAACCTGCTTAAAGCGACTATCCTTCCGGTGAGTCTTTACGCTGCTTTCACATTGTCAAGGACCTCCGATATTTCTTTGATGTCTTTGATCTTATCCGGATTAATCTCTATTCCTCAGTTTGAAACCAAGAAACCTAAGAACTTGCCCGAGCCAACTCCAAAAGCACACTTTTCAGGATTTAGCTTCACGTTGTACTTTCGGAGCACATTAAATGTTTCATGCAAATGCTTTAAATGGTCATCTGCTTCCAGGGACTTAACTAACATATCATCAATATAAACTTTCATTATTCTTCCTATTTGATCCTCGAACATGCGATTAACTAGGCGTTGATATGTTGCTCCGACATTTTTTAAACCAAACGACATTATAGTATAGCAATAGGTCCCGAACTTAGTTATAAAAATAAGTTTTCTCTTGATCCTCCAGGTTCATCCGAATTTGGTTGTACCTAAAGTAAGCATCAAGAAAACTTAACATCTCATGCCCCGCCATAGAATCAATCATTCGATCGATGTATGGCAAAAGAAAAGAGTCATTTGGGTATGCCTTGTTCAAATCTTTAAAATCTATACACATCCTCAGCTTATTGCCTTTTTAGGCACAACCACTACATTAGCAAGCTAATTCGGGTAAGCTACTTCCCGGACGGAACCTATATTTAAAATCTTCGTTACCTCCTCCTTGATGAACTTATGCTTGAATTTGGCTATTGTCCTTCTCTTTTGCTTTACTGGGGGAAATCTCGAGTCCAAACTCAATTTGTGAGTTGTGATCTCTGGTGGAATACATGTCATGTATAAATGGGACCAGGCAAAACAATCAGAGTTAGCCTTAAGAAAGATAATTAATTTAAGCCTAAGCTCCGGGGATAACTCGATGCCCAGATATACCTTTCTATCTGGTATATGCACGAACAAGATGACTTGCTCCAGTTCCTCTATGGTTAACTTTGTGGCATCTGAATCATTTGGCAGCACGAATGACCTCGAGACATAGAAGTAATCCTCATCGTCATCAAATTTTATCTTGTCCTTCACTTGTTTGTTCAGTTTCGAAGAGTTCGAATCCTGTGATTGCTATTTAACTTATTTTCATTTATTCAAATCCTTCACTTCCTTCGACGCTTGCACCACTTCTTCTACCACAAACATTTCTCTTGCCACTAGTTGCTCCCCACGAATTGTCTTTATTCCCTCTGTAGTCGAGAACTTTAACATCATGTGCAATGTCGAAAGAATGGCCATCATGTCATGTATTAAAGGCCTGCCGAACAGTGCGTTGTACTTCATCTCGCCTTCAATAACATAAAACTTCATTTGCTGGATTATCCTAGTTGTGTTGATCGGAAGAATGATTTCCCCCCTCATAGTCTCACTCGCCATGTTGAATCCGTTTAGAAACTGGGCCGCCGACACAATTCGGTCCAACAGCCCTAACTACTCTACCATATTCCACTAAATTATATTGGTCGAGCTACCTGGATCAATCAAAATACACTTAGTCTAAAATTTATTGATAAAGACAGAAATTACCAACGCATCATTATGAGGCTGAATGATGCCCTCCGCGTATTTATCATTGAAAGAAATCGTTCCCTCCGACACGTAGTCTCTAGATTTTTTCTTCCAAGTGATTGAGACTTTTGTCTTTTTTGCAGTCATGACAGCTCTCTTCGGAACGTCCATTCCCCCAATAATCATATTTATGACATGCTGAGGTTCAACCGATTATGTTTGCTTGTTCGCTTCCCTATTTCTATAGTTTCCCTTTGCTCGATCACTTAAGAACTCACGTAAGTGGCCATTTATTAACAACCATGCCATTTTATCCCTTAACTGACGACAAGTCCCATGGTAATGACAAATCAAGTTTGGATCTCTTTGAGCCGGGTCTGTCCGAAGCGATCTTGGCCACCTTGTTTCGTTTATATGACCAATGGCCGAAACGAGCCCAGCTACATCAATGTTGAAATTGTATTTGGACAACCTTGGGCACTCCACAACATTTGAAGAAGACCCACCAGTATCATTTTTGAATTGCAAACCCATACTAGTAGATCCTCGATCATTACATCTTTCTCCTCTATCCGATGGAAAATTGCGATTGTTGCGATCTCGATCTAACCTAAAATTGGACCTCTCCAATTGACCGTAGGGTTGATACCTATCCTTTAAAGATTTTGGCTCCGACTTAACTACCCTCTTTGACTTATAAAAGATTTTGTTCGTTCCTGTTGACTCTGGTGGAAGTTTAAGCTGATCATTCTCCACCCTGATTTTGGACTCGTACCTGTTATGCACATCTGCCCATGTTACTGCTGGAAATTCTAACATGTTCTCTTTTAATGTGAACGAGGCATGAAGCTTCTAGGATTCAACCTCTTGGTGAAACTTTAGCTGCCCACTCATTCGATACTAGGGGAAGAAGCATCCGCTCCTTTTGAAACCTGGTCACGAACTGCCGTAGCAACTCCGTATCTTTCTGAACAATTTTGAAAATATCCGTTTTTCTTGCTTGAACCTTTTGAGCTCCGATATGCGCCTTTATAAAAGCATCTGCAACATTTCAAACGAATTAATAGATTGTTCAGGAAATATAGAATACTATGTCATTGTTCCCTTTAAAAGCATTTTGCCAAATTTCTTCAACATCACCGATTCAATCTCATCTGGATGCATATCTTTTCCCTTTATTACACAAGTACATAACGTCACACGCTCTTGTGGATCCGTCGTCCCATCATACTTTGCTAGGTCGGACATTTTAAACCTCTTTGGTGGAAACAACAACTGGATGTATCTCTTTGAGTTTGGCCCCTTCAAGATTGAGGGTGCCCCAGGAATCTGGTCTACTTATGAGTTGTAGGTTTTAACCTTTTTTCATTGGTGTTAATTCATTTTGTTAAGACTTCAAGCATTTTAAGACCTCCGAGGACTTATTAGTCACCGAACCATTGACGTTCTCGTCGACTCGATCCTCTTCCCGGCCTGGTTCATTATTTCAGACGAGATGAGCTTCATCCGCAGCACTTGCTTCGCTTCTTTTCTTTTGCAACTGAGTTATAGCCTTTTGTTGCTCCTTTAGCATATAAAATATTCAAGCCAAGTTTATTTCACCATCCCCATCATCATTCGGTGTCTTCTGACGTGATCTTTTACATGATCGAGGTAAAATCATAAGATATTTGTTATTCATTGGATCAACGAGCAGAACACTGTTCGGTGGAATAACAGGCGAAATTCCATCAACGGGTGGAAGTGGAACACCGGGTGGAAGCCATTGTTATTATTGACGTTGTTAGCACCATCATCACCGTTGTTGTCCTCGTGGTTGCTAACCTCAGCGTTGATTTTACTAGCCATATTGTTAGTACTTAGTTTTGACCCGTAACTACAAAATTGTCAAAAAAAAACAAGTGAAATTTATGTTTGAACCAAATCAACACTATTATCCTTATCCCCATGGTTGGCGTCAAATTATTTACCCTAAAAAAGATACTGTTAAATTTATAAGTAGTTTTAAGAATATGTGGATAGATTTGCAGACAAGTATGATAAACAATTAACAATAAATAAGTAAATGAGAGCAATAAGTACGTAATTAGCCTGAAATGTCGTAATCTTGACTGTGATTGAACTGAGATTTTGGTCCGATCCTTAGCTAAATTGCTTTGGTTCCGAGCCAATAACAAGAACAAACTAGAACACTTTTGAATGTAATTACACGAGTTTCAGTAATGAGAGTGAGATGCCCTTCCAACATGAAGGTTGAGCTCTTTATATAGCTAACAATACAAGACATTTATACCTAAGAATCATTCCCTCATTAATTGTCATTAAATGATAAAAATGGTCACTTAATGAGCAAATGGTAACGGCTGGCGCCATATCCGGAATGGGTAGATGCTGAATTCCTTCGGTCTTTCACCCGATGTTATCAAGTCCGGTCGCCATTTGGTGTCACCTGGTCCGACCACCGCCCGGGCTTGCTACAACACTCAAACTTACCACTGGTGCACACTGTTACTTCCTTCGGCTTCCATTCTCAAACCATGCCACGTGTGGTGTCGGTTTTCACTGTATATATTTATATTGTGTAAATTTATACTCCTCTCTCCGTTCACTTTTACTTATTCACTATACTAAAGTAAATTTTCACTTTCATTTATTTATTTGATCACATAAAAGAAAAATAAAAAAATTCACCAATTAATATGGGTCTTATGATAAAATATATACTTTATTTATTACGTATATTCTTAAGGAATGTGCAAAGTTAAAAGCGGACAAGTAAAAGTGAACAGAGAAGTGTGTACTTTTTTTAACTGGTGATTAATACTCCCTCCGTCCCAATTTAAGTGTCTTAGATTCCTTATTGGTATGTCCCAAAAAAAGTGCTTCTTTCTATGTTTAGTAAGTTTAAAACAAATGACATTTTAGTACATTATACACATCTTTAATTTAGGACCATAAGTTTCAAAAATCTCCTTTTATTTCTTAAACTTTGTGTCAAGTCTAACTAAGATACTTAAAATGGCACGGAGGCAGAGGAGTACCCACGTGGTGACGGGGGAGGGCACTTGCACTCGTTAACTTCGGTTTTGTTTTATATATAAGTGTAAATACCTTGAAAATGAATATATATTTAACGGTGCACTTGTATGAGCATAAGTTGTACTTGGTGCACTGGTTGAATCCGTTCTTTCTCACAGCTATGACCCCGGATCGGATCTCAATAGCGACCTTTAATGAGGTAGGGTAGGGAAATATTCAAATAGGGCAGGGGCAGTATTGGATACATTAATATTTTTGAAATTATTTAATGGGTTAGGGCAGGGTAGGGCAAGATCCGGATTTATAAATGGGTCGGATAAAAATAAGTGACCCGCATATATTTTCTCCCAATTCCCACTTTGATGATATTATTTTTAAATTTTAGAACTTCCTAAGTAGCTACTCTGCAACACTGCTCTTGTCTCCCATGAAACCCTTCTTCTTCTTGGCAAAATTCAATCTCTAACATCTGGTAATACTCTTTTCTTCTCTTTCTCTAAATGAGTTTCTCCAATTTTTGGATGTTATTATATTTTTTGGAGTATTAGTTAAAGATATTTTGCTTTATACCTCTTTTTCTTCTATAACATTGATATATTTTCTTGGGTTTTAACTTCTTGCTTTGTTTTGTTGATTGCCATTACTAGAATTCCATTTTTAGTGTGATAATTTTCTTCTTCTGAGTGTTGCTAAGAATGATATACTTAACTACAGTTAGATATTTGCTTATATGATTGAGGTATTTAGTCCATCTTCTCTTCTATGTACAAAGATATAGCATTTATGTACAAAGATTGTGTAGTATGTATTCTTGGGATTTAGGTGTTTGCACTTTCCAACAAACCCTTTTCCTCTGTTTTCTTTGTGCACTTTACATACTTACACAAAATTGTAATGACTTTTTTATGATTTTTAATAGATAATCATGGCATCTCAAAATGTTTAAAACCTACCCGCTTCATCATCTAACGCTATTTTCTTAGAGGCTGAGAGTTCGAGGCTTTCACAAGATGACGTTGTTGAACTGAGAAAAAGAAAAAGATATCTAAATAGTGAAATCATTTCAAGTTGGTGTCTATTAAAGGTGTTAAGTATGGTCAATGTTAGTATTGCAAGGCTCGATATGAAAATGCTAAAAATTATGGGACGAAAGCTATGTTGGTTCACATACCTAAGTGTCCTAAGAGGCCAAGAAGTGAGGGTGACACGGAGGGTGATGATGGACAACACTATTTTGATCAAGATGTTTTACGTAAACAACTTCCACTTGCTATTATTTTACATGAGTATCCACTCTCCATAGTTGATCATGTGGGATTTAGAAGTTTTGTTGCGAGTCTCCAACCTATGTTAAGATAGTATGAAGAAATACGATAAAAATGACATAATAAATTTTTTTGACAATTTAAAATCAAAAACTTCTATCTTGTTGGAGAAAGTCACGAGTAGATTTGCAATAACAACTGATATGTGGACCTCAAATAGCAACAAAAAAGGATTCATGGCTATTACTGGGCATTTTATTGATGATTCATGGAGGCTTCAAAGTTACATTTTGAGGTTTGTTTATGTTCCCGCTCTACATGATAAAGATGTTTTGTGTGGTGCTTTGGTTAATTGTTTGTTTGACTGGAATTTTGAACAGAGAGTATTAACTATCACAGTTGATAATTCTAGTACCAATAATACGATGATGAAAATATTATTGGATGAGAAACTTAATAAAAGAGATTTGTTATTGTTTGGCCGAGTGTTTCATGTGCGGTGTGCCGTACACATCTTAAATTTGATAGTGCAAGAAGGGTTAAAGGCTATAGGAGATGTTGTTGGAAAAGTCCATGATAGTGTCTTGTACTGTGGTGGATCTGTCGGAAGAATTGAGAGATTTGAAGAAGCCACACGTCAGCTACATTATTCTTGTAACAAGAAGTTGGAATATGATTGTCCTACCCTGTTGAAACTCTACATATCTAATGTTGAGAACAGCCTTGGAATACAAAGAAATGTTTAAGAAGTTGAGTCTAACTTAAATAAATTATAAGTGTTATCCAATTGAAGAGCAATGGAGTGATGCAGAAGATGTCTGTGATAAGCTCAAAGTCTTTTACCATAACACTAAACGATTTTCAGGAATTCAATATCCAACTTCCAGTCAATACTTTGTAAAAGTTTGTGAAATTAATATAGACTTGAAAGATTAGGTGAAGAGCTTTAATCATTTAATTAACTCTATGGCATATGTGATGTTGTTGAAATTTAAACAATAGTGGGATGATGTGCATGTTTTGATGGGTGTAGCTGCAATCTTTGATCCAAAATATAAGATGAAGTTGGTAGAGTACTTTCTTCCACAAATTTATGGTGAAGATGCTTCAACTAAAATTCAAGAAATTCGATCTCATTGTTATGATCTCTTTCGAGATTATAAGAGTAGATTATCTTCTCCACGGGGGTCACTTGAAGCATCTAGTTCTAGTGAAGTCGCTAATCTTATTGAATGTGATCGTCTATCAACTTTGATCTATTTGTTGCTTCGAGTAGAGCTACTGTGGAGATAAGATCTGAGTTGAATTTATATTTAGAAGAAAGCTTGCTACCTCGGACTCCATCATTTGACAATTTGAGTTGGTGGAAGACAAATAGATTAAAATTTCCTATTTTGCAAAAGATGGCTCGTGACCTCTTAGCCATTTCTGTGTCTACCGTTACTTCTGAATCGACATTTAGCACTAGTGGAAGATTGATTAGTCCACATCGCAGTAGACTACATGCTACTACTTTGGAAGCCTTAATGTGTGCTCGCACATGGTTAATGCTACTACTTTGGAAGCCTTAATGTGTGCTCGCACATGGTTATGGAATGAAATAAATGGTATGTAATTTTCTCATTGTTATCTTTATAGTTGTTTAATTTTTAAATAGTATATCGATTCATGAACTATTATGTTTTTCTTTTTAGGTTTGACTTCAACAATCGATAAAGTTTCATGTCCAACGTTGATTGAGGAAGAGGAAGAGTCGGAGCCAAGTTTTATGCCGAACGTTGCTTGATGAAAAAGAAGAGCCATGAATTGGAGTTGTTTTCTTTATGTTATAGTCATAATCATTCTGTCATGTCCTTAAGATATTTGATGTTGTCTACTCAACATTAATTTTATATGTTTTGATCTAACATATTGGACTTGGATGTTTATAAGTTGGTGCTTTCTCTGCTTTTTCAAACTGTTGTTAGGCCTGTGTTGCCTGGTGAGTTGGCTAAACATGCAGCTAGTGAAGGGATTAAGGTGGTGCCTAAGTTTACTAGTTCTTAGGTTGGTGTTGTTGGGTGTTACGATCCATTTTTAACTCTTCGACAATAATGTATCAATAACTTGGCTATTTGTTTGAAAACAGAGTTGCCACCTAATTTTTACAGAATTAGGAAACCATTTTGAAAAAAGTATTTTATTAACGAAAAAACCTTTATTTTGAAAATTAGAGTTCGAGTAAGGATTCTGATGATTCCTCGTGGAAGGTGTTAAGCACCCCAAGAAATTCGCAAATGCGGTTATCGATGGGTTTAAACATTTTGTGGCTTCTATTTTATAATTTATTTATAAATGAGAATTTAAAATTTAAACGAAAAACGTATAATTTATTTACAAAAATGAGAATTTGAGATTTAAATAAAAAGTATAATTTATCTACAAAAGTGAGAATTTGAGATTTAAACTATTGATTATTAATTAAGTCATTGTTTAAAATAAATAAATCATACGATGAAATTTACTTGATAATTTAATCATTTGTATTAGCAAAAAAAGGGGGAGAATTTTAATCCTTTCCTCTGTATAAAATAACTTTGTACTTTAAAATGAACATATAAGGCCATGTTAAAGTTAAACATACAGAGTACTCTATATATACTTTAGGTGAAATGCATTAATATAAGCCTCGGTTTGATACATTATTGTATTTGGGTTTATCCCTTAGTTGATATAAAAAAAACCATATATTTTACTGCACAACACATAACAATATCTGCATAATAATATTTTACTAGCAGTAGTGAAGGTTGAGTTAAGAATAAATAATAATGTAAAGACAACTGCATTAAAGAAAAAATAATTGCAGTACTAGTGTTAAAAAATATATAACAATATCTGCATAATAATATTTTACTAGCAGTGAAGGCTGAGTTAAGAATAAATAATAATGTAAAGACAACTGCATTAAAGAAAAATAATTGCAGTACTAGTGTTAAAAAATATATCAAAGAAGTTTTTTTTTTTAAAAAAATTGATGCTTTAAAGTGAAAAATAGAGGGGAGAAATGAAAGATGACATAAGGGGGGGGGGGGGGGCAGGGCTTAGCGGGACAGGGCAGGTCAAATCCTTAGCAGGTCAAGACATGCCTAGCCCTAACCTGCTCTATTGCGATCCCTACCACTGAGCTACCATTCCAAGTTGTTTCTTCAATGTGAACTTTTAATTACACCACTCATATTTGATCTATATATTTATATTTTTTCACTGCTCACGCTATCAGTTACCAGTCCGAGGATCACTATTTCTGAGTTGTCATTGATAGTTTATCTACCGTCTATGTTAAGGTAATGGTGCCCCACAGTCTTTTAATCCTGGGTCCGCCTCTGGACGGAGGGAGTACTATTTTGAAAGTTAAAAGCAGCGCTCACCGTCATTTGGGTATATAAATTGGGTGCGAGTCAGTTATCTTAGCTGTATTGAAACTCTACACATGTGACCTGTGTAATATTGTGTAAATTTATTAGTGTATTTTTTTTATCGGGTGTTTAACATTGTTTTGAAATTTAATTAATTTGGATTTCTATTCAAAAGTCTCATATTCATGATGATCTAAATCATTGTATGTAATAATAATTTATTTTTATCAAAAGTAATTTTATTTTTAAGGCTTGAATATAAAGTCTTTAATTAAGGATAAAAGAATTCTTACAATCTTAGTCCAACTAGCAAATTATAGGAGAGTGCAACTCCAATCATGAGCGGATCTAGCTAGAAGTAAAGGGTTCAGATGTAACCCTTCATCAAAAAATTATATTAGGTATATAGAGTCAAAGTTTTATTTTATGGCATATATATTAAATGTTGAATCACAAGCCAAAGGCCATAATAAGGGGGGTTCAAATTCTGTTAGGGAAGACATGTATTCCTGCTAACTACAATTTCTAATCTTTTCAGCTTTAGGTGTTTTTTAAACTTTTTATCTCCTTAAAAAAATTCTTGAACTTAATTCTTCAACGAGCGTACCAATATTGGCAAGTGACAACCCTCTTTCGTTCAGTTAAGTAAATCTGTTTGAAAAGTAAATACGCAAGTGTAACGAAAAATACGTAAAACAGCTTCTTTAGAAACAACATATTTTGGGTATATTATGAGTTTATCTTTTTGATGATTTCGATTTAGAAGAAAAAGATGTTACGTACTTCTTATCTTTTTGGTCATTCTCCAGATCTTATTAAATTTGAGTAAGGCTTGCCGTCGGCAACACAGCTTTACAAGAACAATAATTAGTTAAAACTATTCAACGTGAAGCTTAAAACTATTATCCAATCTTTGACAGAAAATTAACAATTATTATACAGTTTAAGAACAGAGTAAATATGAAAAAGATTGGTAGTATAACATTCTGTTTACCCCATAAAAGTTGTAGGAGTACATATTAATATTACATTAAGGTCGTGTTTGCAAATGTATATTAGCTGGTATTTACTGTTGAATAGTATAATTCTCCTTGGTTGGAAGCTTTTCATTAACATAATATTTATAGGTGTTTACAATGTATAAACCTAATTGGAGAAGGATCTCTACTTTACATAATTACACTAGAATAATAATTACATAATATATGGAGAATATTAATATATTCTCTATCATACCCCCTCAGTCGGAGCAGGAGGAGGCCGGATGTTGACACTGGATCTGAAGTCAAGGAACAACTGCCGAGAAAGTCCCTTAGTAAATATATATGCGTACTGATAGGAAAAAGGAACATGTAACACCCAAACATGGCCCATGGCAACCTTCTCACGAACAAAATGAATATCCATCTCAATATGTTTGGTTCGTTGATGTTGAACCGGGTTATGAGACAAGTAAACAACAGATATGTTATCACAGTAGACAAGAGATGCCTTATGTAAGGGACAATGAAGCTCTAGAAGGAGGTTTCTGAGCCAACAAATTTCGGCAACAACGTTCGCAACACCTCTATATTCTGCTTTTGCACTCGAACGAGAAAGTGTGGCTTGTCGTTTGGCTGACCATGAGATGATGTTATCACCCAAAAAAATACAATAGCTGGAAGTGGATCGACGTGTGTCCGAACAGCCGCCCCAATCAGCGTCTGTATATGATATCAGTCTGGTCGGTGCAGATGGATAGAGATGTAGTCCATAGTCAAGAGTATCCTTAACATACCGAATGATACATTTAAGAGCGGTGAAATGAGGCTCCCTGGGAGCATACATGAACAAGCAAACCTGCTGAACAACATAGGCAATATCGGGCCTAGTGAAGGTAAGATACTGAAGTGCTCCAGCAAGGCTCCTATAAAGAGAAGGATCGGCCACCGGATCCCCGTCATCAGCAATGAGTTTCAACTTTGAGTCGACTAGAGTGGGAATGATATTGCAGTTTGCCATTTTGGCCCTGTATACAATTTCTTCGGCATACCTACGCTGACACTGGAACATTGCATTTTTGGATCTGGTCACTGAAATCCCCAAAAATAACTCAACTTACCCAAGTCTGTCATAGCAAATTCGGATTTGAGCAGGGTAATGATCTCGTGTTTCAATACATCAGATCAGGCAGTTATAACAATATCATCCACATAGAGCAAAAGGTATGCAATGTCAGTACCTCGATGAGAAAAAAAAAGAATTATCACTTTTGCTGCACACGAACCCGATTTGTATGATGTAAGTGGCAAAACGCTCATATCAAGCCCTGGGGGCTCGTTTCAAGCTATATATTGACTTTCGAAGACGATAGACATACTGAGGAGCCTATGGATGCACAAAGCTAGGCGGTTGATGCATATATACGGTTTCTTTCAAATCGGCATGTAAGAACACATTTTTCACATCAAGTTGATGAATCAGTTAGTTCTATTCCATAACTATGCTCAAAATAGTGCGAATGATGACTGATTTAACCACTGGACTGAAGGTCTCACCATTATCTTGTACCGAGACTAGAGGGGTGAATGTGATTCGTTGTATGTGGCTATATCTTCACCCCTCACGCATGGTCGCATAGTGTAATTCTCTTTGGTTGGAGGCTACTCATTAATGTAATATTTATAGGTGTTTACAATGTATAAACCCAATTGGAGAAAGATCTCTACTTTATATAATTACACTAGAATAATAATTACAGAATATATAGAGAATATTAATATATTCTTTGTCACTTACTTTTAATTGTATATATAGATCCCAATTAATTATCTTTTAACATTTCAAAATAATAAACTCAAACCTATACTTGCTTTCATCTGATGTAAGATTTGTTTATTAGTAATTTTTATTTATTCGGAACATTGACCTCATATTTTATTTTTTTGTTTATTTCCTTTAGTTAGTACTATTTATATTAGTAGTTCCTTTCGGACATTTGTTAAATTAGACCGGCTAGTGACGCCGTTCTTTTCTAGAATTTCACAATGTTGTAATATCGAGGAGTAGTTTTTGAAAAGGAAAAACAAGATGCAATATTCCCAATTCATGAATTTAAGAAATGGGTCTCTTGTACAAAATGTTGTATCATCAATTTGAGTCTTGAGATAATTGTTGGTTTTTATCTTGAGTGATTCATAACTTAATGTACCTAGTTTTGAAAAGGCACAATATTTTTTGTCAAGAAATATTGATCTTTAATTATAGGATACATATACTCATCAATCAAAGAGATGTATCCAATCTTTTTCAATGACACATCTATTTAGAAAAAAATGAGCATTAATTCTTTGAGTGGTCATCCAAGTTATTAAAATAACTTAGTAAGTTATTTTCATTATCTTTGAATAACATCAAGAGAAACATTTGCCTCATGAACTCCTTATAAAATAAAACTTGCCATCAAGGAACTACATTTTATTATAAAAGTTGGAAGAATTTATTGTGTGAAATTTTCAACAAGCACCTTGATTGTAAATGTTAGTGGTTTTTTTTTTTTTGGACACGAGTCGCGCTAACACAAGTTCGCAATAATAAATAATGATGTAGACTCAACCACTTAGGTCAATCTTAGACGGTTCCTCTCCAAAATGCAATAGACGTTACCAATCTACACTAGAGGCTTTATTGATCGCCATTGACCCTGTCCAGGCAAGTACGTTGTTAATTTTTTTTATTATTATATAGGGGGTAGAGGAAGGAAAAATCGGGAGGGGATTACAATGTGGGGATTCGAACCCTCACCAACAAGGTGAAAGTTCTGGTAGCCAATCAACTTAGCTACTAGTTCCCTACAAGTAAGTTGTTAGTTAATTTTAACATGACGAAGAATGTGAAAGGTAAAAAACTAAAATAGTAAGTAAGATTAAATATTAGGGTAATCATGACAGTTGTTTACCCCCAAAAAGGTACAGTTGAATTTATATGTGATTTTAAGAATACGTGAACTGATTCATAGTATAAGATAATGAACAATTAATAATAAGTAGTAAATAAAAATAACAAGTAAGAAATTAGCCTGGACTGTCTTGAACTCAGATGAATCCTGTGAGTAAGACTGGTCCGACCCTTAATAAAATAGCTTCGGTTATAGACAAAAAATGAGAGCAGATAAATAAAATTTATGTAAGTTTACGCGTAAAAGTACAAGTTGTGAGAATAGAATGTCCTTCCAACATGAAGGTTGGACTCATTTTACAGCTATGAGATGAAGGCATTAAAACCCGAGATCACCTCTCAAATTAAATGTCATCAATGTTAATAATGATCTATTAAAGACTAAAAAGTAACGGTCAGTGACATATCCGGATCGTACATATGTTGGATGCCTTCAACACTTCACCTGATGTCAATTGACTTGGTCGTACTCGGACTTGTCTCAACCGCTACCCCACCTCGGTCTCGAATCGTATCCGGCTCTGACTTTACCCATCATCCTCAAACTCTCATTCTAATCTTGCCACATGTCATGCCGAATTTCACCATGTACAGATAGTCCCTACACTTTCCGGACCAAAGTTTACCGAAGTGACGGGAAATGGAAATGATTCTCTCGTTGTCTTCTCTTGGAAGTTCCTTTTCAAATTACCCCTATAAAGGTGGGAAAATGAAATATTTCCTCCTCTCCAAACTCTGACTCACGTCCCATTTCCTTAAAATTCGGACACATGTCACTCTCTAATTGAACTTCCCCGTCGACTCGTACACCGAAGCATTATTCATAATGATGGTTTTACAAGCTATAAAAACCCTTCTCCCTCTTTCAATTCATTCCTCTGCTGCAAATATTTCTTCAAAACTCATCTCTTGCTCATCTTCCTCAAATTAATCTTTATATTCACTCGATCTTCAACCCTTTTCCGTCCAATCAAACGACCAGTAACCCTTCTTAACTTTATTACTATGACTAAATCTTCCACCCATTCTTTTTCGAGGAACTCCCCACTATTGCCTTTGTCTCCGCCGGCCACCGTCGAAGCCACCAACGCCAATATTTTTTTGAAACTTAGGCTGCCTCTGAGCCTAGAGCCTTTGACATGATCTCATCCACTTTTTGCTTCGATAGTGAATTTGTCGTTCCTGCCACCACTTCCAAAAGTGACCGGGGTGAAATGACAAAGAACTATCCAACTTTCATCAATCCTTCCGTTTTTGGCAAAGTTCGGACTGATTGCGGTTGGAAAAATCTCTTCGAAATTGTTATCCCCGGTCCTAATGACGACATCACTACTCACAGGCCGAGATACTCCAACGTTTATACCTACCCCTTCACTCTCAAGCTCAACCCTTCGATAGACAATGTGATTCTAAAAATGTGCAAGACTTATAACTTGTGTCTGGCATATATTGGTCCGTCCATTTGGAAAGACAAATTTGATTTTACCTTGGATTATTTGATCCATTTATATGTTCCAAAACATTTCTGCGGCGTGATCATTTAAATATCCAAGCGACAAAAATTTCCCATCATCTCTAGCATCAATGTAGACCGAGATCGAGGTTGGATGGAACATTTCATAGCAGTTTCCGCTACTGAAATCATTCCGAAAAGATTCATACCCTTTCCATAGACATGGAATTTGACCTATGAGTAGAAACATTTCTCCTTACTTTTCGATAATGCCTTCGACTGCGTTTTCATTTTAAAATTTTCTTCCATTCTTTTTTTTTTTAGCTACCCCTGGATTCCGGCTACTATCACGACCCTTCACGAATGGGTTTAAAAAAATCATAAGTGTTTGTCTGCACAAATATCGGTCATGGAAAGGTATTTCCGAAGACCGATGGAAAGCTCAAAACCATGGTTAGTATTTCCCGGACTCATTTTGCGTCGTTACTTCTTCACATGCGTATTCTCTTCATTTTTTTTATTCTTCTAATAACTAGGTCTGCCAAAAGGCTTCTCTCTCTCTAGTACAGTTGTGGCTACTCCGGTACTCACCAACCTGGTACTCGACCCGACTGCTTATGCTCACTGTATCACTAAAGTACCAAAGAAAGAAAAATCTACAAAACCTTCGAGATCTCCCTTGGTTCATTGAAAGAGGAAAAGAATGATCCTGGAAGAAGGTGGATCTTCCAGAGTCCAGGAAGCCACAACTGTTGATGCCACCGTACCACCGGGAGCCACAACTGCTGAAACCACCATGCCAACTCCTGTTGAATAAAACCCATTGATGAGGCAATGAACGAGGATATTCCATTGTCAAAGAGGACAAGAATTTCAACTCCTCCGCTTTCAACTCATCTACCCGAAACAACAAATATTCCTTCGAGCTTCGAATAAGATGATTTTGATTATCTTTTTAGCGAAGCTGGTGCTACAAATTCATTGCCTCTAATGAATACCTACGGATTCACACACTTTCCAATTCCGCAGAGACTCTCCTCATCATCTCACTCTCCAAAAAATTACCCCACTTCTCTAGCCAAGCTAGTGAACATGTTCCCTGCCCCAAGCGTGAATCCGAATAGGCTGAGGACTGCAACCCTCTCCTTTCCTAAAGACACAATTTTTCTATCTCGACCAGTTGGGGTTGCAAGTTAACCGAGGCCTTTGATATCAGAGTCCGATAAGGATAAAATGAAGGAGGTCTCATGAAAGTGCTTCATAAATGAAAGGATGCATGCTTCTAACCGGGTACATTTTTAGAATTTAAATTTGCACTTCCTCCTTTCCTTTACCCTTTTTGACTTACTCTAACTCGAGCTAAATATGTTTCTATGCATTTATCTCTTTTGTTTATGGAAGGTTTCCTCTGTTGCCTCGAGGAAAATGAGGACTTAGAGGGCCAACTTGATGCCCAAGAAAGAGAAATCATGTACCTCAAAGAAAGCCTCTGGTAGAAAGATAAGCAATTATATGGTGACTTGCCCATTGTTAAGGCAGAATTGTACAGGGTTAGGGCTGACTACCTCCGATCTATGGATGACCTCATGTTTGTCAATGAGGAAAACAAGTCGTTGGATAAAGAGAATGATCAACACTACAATAATCTTCAGAATTTGTACCAAGATCTTAAGCAGTAGGAAGAAGTCGGGCATTACTAAATGCAAAAGAAAGACTTCCTTACTGTCGAGGTTGATCGCCTTACAGTCGAGCTCTTCGTGATTGATGCGGAGCGACTTGCTAAGAAGGCTACTTTCAAGCAGAACTTTGAACGAGACTTATAGGTATCTCAAGATCAAGTCCGCCAGCAAGCTCAAACTATCGAAGAGCTGAGAACTTATCTCAAGGCTTCTTCCCGGAGGAATTCTAAGATTTCTGCTCAATGGGACCAGGCCTTGGCCGAACGGGACCAAGCTCATTCTGACCTAGAAGCTAAAAAATCCCAGACAGTGTTGAGGACTGAGCATATAACCAGGAATGTCCCAAGGTTTACCCTGGAACAAGCTCGAGATGGGCTCTCGGACTTAGATGAAAAAATTACTGAGGCAAAAGACCTCGAAATCAAAGCCTTCCACAAGATGAATGGTGAAAGATTTGAGGAAGACCTAGAGAACTCTGACCCCAAGTCTGACTAACTTGCAGGATTCTAAGCCTTTTTTTTGTATTTTCCTTTGGGCCATCGGCCTTATCTGTGAATGAAAATATATCAACTTTCTTTTTGACTCGATTGATACTTTCTCAACTTCTTGTATTCATTAATACTTTCTTGTCTTAGATAACTTAGCAAAAGATATTTAATCCAAACCGAGCAAATTACTTCTGACTTTGGATTTTAACTTAAAACAAACCATCACTTAGATTGCTTTGAATTGGGTTAAGGTTATTCCGGTCTTAGATCATTTGATGACTAGATATAAGGACCTTACTTTTATGTTTATGAACAAGATGTCTCTTATTCATTTCGGGCATAAGTGTTGGAATTTTTATTTATTCTCAACCTTTTAGACAATCAATATGTCTTTAAAATAGGATAGATTCATTTGATCTGGTGCCTTTGAAACAAGCCTTAGAACATTATTTATTTTGTTCCGGCTTCTTTTGTCAATGACATTCCCCAATTAAGGACTTAACAATGTTTTAGTTCGTAAGCTTCATCGATTTTAGCAATAATTCAGAGAAATATCTGTAAAGAAAGACACGAAGATAAACTTTTGAATAAAAACTTTGAGTAAAGTATAATTTCATTTATGCTTTGCTCGGACAAATGACTGGGCAAGAATCAATCGATCATTTTTTCCTTTGCATAACTTCTTTGTAAATACTACCACTTGGGCAAGATTCATTCGATCTTTTACCCTTATAAAATTTTGACTAAAAATTTCAAAAGCTTGCAAACTTCAACTTTCAAAAGCAACTGCCTTTAGCTTCCTTCACTTCTCTTCCGAGGGTATGGCATTCCCCAGTGTTTGTGTTTGAAGTATAAGAACCCAAATACTATTTTGGTCTTCAGCTACCTGATAGTCCCCAATTTTGTATCCGATGCTAATTCACACCTTTTATTTAGCAACACGCTTTACATTATTGTCTCATTAAAAACCTTGCCGGAAAAACCTTTTTCGGGATAAAAATCGTGTTAAGGAGAAAAGAGTGCAACACATGTTGACAGACCTAATTCTAATTCTCTGAACATCGCCTCCAACTTCTTTCCTACAAAGGTTAGTAATCTTTAAACAAATGTAACCTAACCAATTGACAAATACATACCTTAGCAACAATACTGTTTTAAATAACTGATGTTTCAATTGTTCGGCAACCTTTGTTCCATTTCCAACTGGTATGAGCCTTTTCCGGTTATTCCTGACACTTTATAGAGTCCCTCCAAATTCAGACCCAACTTCCCTTCATTAGGATTTTTGGTGTTAGGGGTTACTTTTCGTAGAACCAAGTTTCATATCTGAAAGTGCCTAAGATTTGTCCGTTGATTGCAATATCTTCCCATTCTTTGCTTCTGAGCTACCAGTCGTAGCAACGCTAGCTCTCGATGTTCCTTCGTTAAGTTGAGCTTGACCACCATAGACTCATTATTTGACTCGTTATTTGTTAGGCTGAACCTTAAGCTCAGTTCCCCAACTTCCACCGAAATTAGAGCCTCTGTACCATAAACCAGAGAAAACAGTGTTTCCCTGGTGCTAGCTTTCGGTGTTGTCCTGTACACCCATAATACCTCTGAAAGAATTTCTCTCCACTTGCCCTTTGTCGTCTTCAATCTTTTCCTCAAGTTCTGAATGGTTGTCTTATTCTTTGACTCTGCTTGCCCATTCATACTTGGGTGGTATGGAGCCGACACTATTCTTTTAATATTAGTCCATCAAAAAAATTTGTCACCTTCTTTCCAACGAACTAACAACCGTTATCGCAAGTAATTTCTTTCGGTATTTTGAACCGGCATATGATATAGTCCCAAATGAAGTCGATGATTTTTTTCTCTAACCTTCTTGAGAGCCTTTTCTTCAACACACTTAGAAAAATAATCATTCATAAACAAAATAAAGCGTACCTTTCCGGGTGCCTATGGCAACGATCCCATAATGTCCATTCCCCATTTCATAAATGGCCACAGTTATAAGACCGTATTCATTAATTCCACCGGTTGATGAATCATAGGAGCATGCCTTTGACATTCGTCATATTGTTTAACAAAGGTTTTGGCATCCTCTTCCATTTGTGACTAGTAATATCCAACTCTAATCAATTTCTGGACCTACAACTCCGCTCCTGAATGATTGCCACAACTCCATTCGTGAACCTCAAACATCACATAATCTATTTCTCCGAGCCCTAAACACCTTGCTAAAGGACCATAGAAGGATCTTCTGTATAACTGGCCATCAATCATGCAATACCTAGCTTTTTTGTACAAAAAGGCCTTAACTCCTTCGAATCACTGGGTAATTTCTAATCTCGAAGATAATTTGTGTACTTATTCCACCAGTCCTAATTCAAGCTCGTGAAGTTCACCTCACCATGACCACCATCAAATGCAGAGTTCAAGAGTTGTACCACCATTCCAAAGTTAAATTCCTCAACTTCCACGGAAACCCCAAATTTTCCAAAGCATCCACTTCATTATTTTGTTCACATGATACATGATCCATGGTCTATTATTTAAATCGGTGCAACAATACTTGAATTTTATCCAAGTATTTTTGCATTCTTTGCCTCAATGACTTCTGCTCCTAGATACCTTGCCAGTTCCAAACCGGCAATCATAGCCTCATACTCGGCTTTATTATTAGTCAATTTCATAGTTCTTATCGCCTGCCTAATAACATTCCCTGCGGGTGTTTTGAGCAACACCCCTACTCCTGACTCTTTTATGTTTGACGCTCCATCCATATACAAGGTCCATATCCCCGAGATCATTCTTGAGGTTATTATAAGTTCCCTTTCCACTACGGGAATCATTCCGGGAGTGAAATCTGCTATGAAGTTCACTAAAACCTAGGACTGTATAGCCGTTCTAGGTTTATATTCTATGTCATATCCATTAATTTCAACCGCCCATTTGGCTAGCCTACATGATAGTTCTGGTTTATGAATTATGTTTCTTAACGAATATGTTGTTACTACACAAATGGGATGGCACCGGAAATATGGCCTCAATTTTCTAGCAGCCGTTATCAAAGCTAATGTCAATTTCTCTAAGTGAGGATATCTGGTTTATGCACTAGCTAACATTTTGCTTACATAATAGATATAATAGATAGAAAATTATGTACATTTTTTTTCTCGAACCAAGACACCACTTTCATCTACTTCGGATACTGCCATATATAAGAATAGTTGTTCATCCGCCTTCGATTTATGCAATAATGGCGGACTGGACAGGTACTTCTTCAAATCCCTCAATTCTTGTTGATATTTTGGAGTCCACTCGAAGTTATTCTTCTTTTTTAGCAATTAAAAAAACCTGTGACTTTTCTTCGAAGACCGAGAAATGAATCTACTCAGGGCGGCCAGTCTTCCGATGAGTCGTTGTACCACCTTCACATCTTTGAGAACCTCCGGTATCTCCTCGATAGCCTTGATTTTGTCCGAATTGATCTCTATTCCGCGGTTTGAAACCAAGAAACCTAGAAACTTGCTCGAGCCAACTCCAAAAGCGCACTTCTTCGGGTTTAACTTCATATTATACCTCCGAAGTATGTCAAATATTTCCTGCAAATGCTTTAAATGGTCATCTATCTCCAGGGACTTAACTAACATATCATCAATATAAACTTCCATCGTATTGCCTATTTGGTTTTCAAACATGCGATTAACTAGGAGTTGATATGTTGTTCTGGCATTTTAAAACCAAATGGCATTACATTATAGCAGTAAGTCATATACCTAGTTATAAAAGAAGTTTTCTCTTGATCCTCCAGATTTATCCTGATTTGGTTGTATCCGGAGTAAGCGTCAAGAAAACTTAGCATCATATGCCCTGCCATAGCATCGATCATTCGATCGATGTGCGGTAAGGGAAAAGAATCATTTGGATAAGCCTTATTTAAATCTTTAAAATCAATGCACATTCTTAAATTATTACCTTTTTAGGCACAACAACTACATTTCCTAGACAATTCGGGTATTCTACTTGATGGATTGAACCTATATTTAATAACTTTGTTACCTCTTCCTTGACAAACCAATGCTTGTAGTAGGCCATAGACCTCATTTTTTGCTTCACCGGAGGAAAATTGGGATCCAAACTCAGCTTGTGAGTTGTAACCTCTGTGGGATGCCTGTCATGTCTAAATGGGACCAAGCAAAGCAATCAACATTAACTTTAAGTGTTACATCCCGTGTTTTTATAATAAGTTTCGTCATTATAATACCTTATGTTTTTGGGATATGATTTGAACTGGTTGATGTATGTAAGTAGACCCGAGCCTCGTATTTTGATCATATTTAAGTACACAAATAAAGATCTCATCGTATAAGAAGTTGAAGTTCTGAAATAATTTAGGACTTAATAAGCGTGACGGTGATTATTGGGAATAATATTTTGGGCGTGTCAAAAGGGTCTACAGACTAGTGTTATGTCACAAGATCCCGATAATGAGTATATGAAGCGTGTTAAAATAATTACTATTTAAGTGGATTGTGATCAAGAAATTAATTAAGTGGATAATTGATTAAATATTAGAATACAGTGGGAGAGTACGAAATTAATTATGGTATTAATTAGGATTAATGAATAAGTGTTGATGGTGGGCTTCCACATAAAAATATAAGCATTGATGGTGGGCTGTCACATGGCAACATAAGTGTTAATGGGGGCTACTATGTGGCAGTAGCTAAACTAAGGGGCATTGTGACCATAAATTATAAGTCCAGCACATTAAGTGCATAAGGGACATGTGGACATAAAGGTCACCTTTAGACCTTAACATCTAATATAATTCACTAATATATATATCTTTGAAAGGGGTAGAAAATGTGTGTAAACAAGATACCATTTGAAAAAGTAAAGTCTAGGAGATAAAATATTTACGAGAATGGGCAGATCCGTAGATTCCCCTTCGTTAATTCCATGGTGTTTGTGTACCTCATCTCTTTTGCGTGGTTGTTGGATCGGAGCTTTCTTCAAGTTGAAGGAAGATCTACAAGGGACTTTTATGAATATCTAAGGTGTAGAGAAGGTCGTGTCCAGCAACGTTGGTGGGAGTTTGACAATAATGTATGTAATGGCTATTCCTTCTTCTAAATCATGATTCCATACCTAAAATGGTACTCGATACATAGTATAAAAGAAGTATTCAGAAATGAGTTTGTGCCTCTTATTCAGACATCCTTGAGATGATATTGTTTGTCCCTTGTCGGGAGTTCATATTCAGTTCTTGCTTTTCCGGTGTTAGTTGAAAGCACAAGGAGTCTATACATATATCTATCCAGTTATACAATATTACTATTATATACAGAGATATATATATATATATATATATATATATATATATATATATATATATATATATATATATATACACAGAGATATACAAAGATATACAAAGATAAATAAAGATATACAGAGATAAATAGAGATATCCCGACCTTATGACCAATGATAGATACACCGAGCCCTATATGTGGCCGGCTAGCTATACTATTGTATTATGTAAGATTTGAGTTAGAGCAGGTAAGTGCATCTCAGAGTATCTTTGATTTGCATATTACCTTCATATATCTATCCATTGCAGTTATTCATTTGCCATACATACTCGGTACATTATTTCGTATTGACATCCCTATTGCTGGGGGCACTTCATTTCATGCCTGCAGGTCCTAATATACATCCAAATGAACCTCTACCATAGATCTTGTCGAGTATCAACTGAACGGTAAGATCTATGTCATCCAGAGTTGTAAGATATAGAGTTTTGTGTATATACATATACGATGGGTAGGTCGGGACCCTGTGTCACACCTTAAACTTGGGGGTGTGACAACTTGGTATCAGAGCAAGTCAATCATAGGGAGTCTTATTTATGGGTGTGTTGTGCACCACACGTATAAGCAGGAGGCTACATGACATTTAGAATGATTACCTTTCTTATTGATCTAGATCATGCAATAGAGCTGAGTCGTAAGTGTTTATTCCTAACTTCATTTTATTTACCTTCTCAGTGATGCCTAATACTACTAGATGACAGGTGACTATATAATTTACACAGAGATTAGATGAAGGGTTGGGAGAAGGCACCAGTCAGGCACCGCTCGCTATTGTAGATCAGCATGAGCCTCAGAACGAGGCTGATTCTCAAGCTTCTGGAGCAGCACTCTCACTACCCCCCAGAGGGGCATAGAGGAGTTGATGTACCTCCAGTTTCTCCTCCGGTTGTTTCTAATCATGATTTAGACATGCAGAGTGCTATACAGCTATTGACTTGATTAGTGGCCTCTCAGGTCCAGCGTCAGACCCCCACTGCCGATAGAGCTGTTAGTGCGAGAGTTTGGGATTTCACCAACCTGGACCCCCCGATATTCACAAGGACTGTTCCAAATGTAGATTTGCAGAATTTTCTAAATCGAATGTAGCGGACCTTGCGAGTTATGCATGCCACTGACACTGAGTCAGTGGAATTTGCCTCATATATATTGTAGGATGTTGTTGTCATATGGTATAAGACTTGGGAGCAGTCTAGAGGGCTTCGTGCCCCATCAGCAGGATGAAGGGAGTTTTCTGTGGCATTTCTAAAGCAGTACCTACCTATTGAGCTTCGACGGGCTAGGCAGGACAAGTTTCTATGTTTGGATCAGGTTAACATGAGCGTCTGAGAGCATAGTATGCTATTTAATTCCTTGGCTAAATATGCTCCTACAGTTGTGGCGGAGATTAGTGACCGGGGATATCGGTTTGTGGGTGGTTTGGGACCCTACTGAGCTGAAAAAATTGAAAACACAACTGAAGGATCTTCTGGAGAAGGGTTTTATCAAGCCCAGTACTTTTCCATGGGGTGCGCCAGTGTTATTTGTTCATAAGAAAGACAGTTCGTTGAGAATGTGTATTGATTACCGTCAGCTGAACATAATAACTATTAAGAATAAATATCTGCTCCCTAGAATTGATGACTTGTTTGATCAATTGCAAGGTGCTACGTATTTCTCGATGATTGATCTCAGATTCGGACATCATTACTTACCGATTAAGGAGAAAAACATTCCCAGGACTGTCTTTAGGAATATATATGATCATTATGAGTTCCTCGTTATGTCCTATAGTCTTACTAATGTTCTAACAACTTTCATGGATCTGATGAATTGAGTATTCAAGCCATTTTTTACATCTTTGTAATTGTATTTATTGATGATATTTTGGTATATTTTTTATCGGAAGCCGAACATGCAGATCATTTGCGAGCAGTACTACAAACACTTTAAGATCGTAAGTTATATGCTAAGTTCTCCAAATGTGAGTTCTAGTTGAACTCAGTGGCCTTTCTTGTGCATGTGGTATCAGATGAAGGAATCAAAGTCGCTAATTAGAAGATTGATGCAGTTAAGAATTGGCTAAGGTCCACAACTCCTACTGAGGTGCAAATCAGTACATAGTTTCATGGGCATAGCCGGTTACTATCGAATGTTTGTAGAGAATTTATATTTTATTGCCACTACATTAACAAAGTTGACGCACAAGGTGGCTAAATTTCAGTGGTCAGATAGTTGTGAGAAGATTTTTCAGGAATTGAAGAATAGATTAACATCATCACCGATTTTGGCACTTCCTAAAGGATCATAAGGTTATGTTGTATATTGTGATGCTTCTAGAGTCGGTTTTGGATGTGTTCTGATGCAGCACCGTAGAGTCATTGCGTATGCTTCGAGACAACTGAGGAAGCATGAATAGAATTACCTGACTTATGATCTAGAGTTGGTAGCCGTTATATTTGCCTTGAAGGTATGACGCCACTATTTATATGGGTTTCACATTGACCTATATACAGATCACAAGAGTTTACAATATAGAAGGTGCTATAGTTCATAATATCGTCGAGTCTTCTTTAGTGGCAGAAGTAAAAGCGCGGAAATTCGATGATCCAACTTTAGTTAAGATCAGATAGGGCATTTCTTTTCAAACGAAATAGTTCTTCGAGCTGTCAGGTGACGGAGTCCTTAAGTATAAGGGTTGATTGTGTGTACCTAATGTTGGAGGATTTCAAGGTCAGATCGTGGCAGAGATCCATCAGTCCAGTTATTTTATTCATCATGGATCTACTAAGATGTATCATGACCTTTGGCAAATATACTGGTGGAATGATATGAAGAAGAACATTGTGGAATTCATCGCTCAATGTCCGAATTGTCAGCAAGTTAAGGTTGAGCACCAGAAACTTGAAGGGTTACTTCAAAATATAGACATTCCAACCTGGAATGGAAGACAATCAATATGGACTTTATTACGGGTTTATCTAATTTCCATCGGAATTCGATTCTATTTGGGTTATCGTGGACAAATTTACAAAGTCATCTCATTTTCTCCCCATTAGAACTACTTATTCAGCTGAAGATTATGCCAGATTATATATCAAGGAGATAGTTCGACTTCATGGAGTTATAGTTTTTATTATATCTAACAAAGGTGCCCAGTTTACAGCTAACTTATAGAAGTCTTTTAAAATAGGCTTGGTACTCAGATTAGTCTTTGCACCACTTTCCATCCACAGACAGACGAGAAAGCCAATCGCAGTATTTAGATGCTTGAGTATATATAGCGAGCTTGTGCTTTGGGCTGCTTGACAATTTTTGAATAGTATTGTTTACAAAGGAAACTCTGCCAAAAGTTTTAGAAATTTTGAGAGTTAGAATATTTTCAACATTCACGGACGAATATTCCTAAGGGGAGAAGGATGTTACACCCCATATTTTTGCATTCGTATGCATCGTAAGTAAAGTAATGTAAAGCCCGATAAGGCTAAAATACCATTTTTGAATGGAAACAAGTTTAAACAAGTGTTACGTATGTTTCTTAAGATTTCAGGGTTAAACTAAAGAAATTAAGTTTGTCAAAATTTGGGGAAAGACGGAAAGAATTTCCGGACCTAATTTTTGGCCCAATTTGTCGGGGCTATATCTCCTAGTATATAAAGAATTACGGAGTTAATAACCTATGTAAATTCAAATTCAGAGAGTCTACTTTTCAATGAAATTGATAGTTCGTCAATTTGAGAAATATAGAGAAATATACGAACCGTACGAATTAAACGGACAGTAAAAGTGGACCATTTTTCTGGGCGATGGAAAACATTGTAGTGCTATATATCATCTTATTCGATCTTGGGTCCTCATTTTCACCCCCAAATCAGATGCTAGATCATACCAAAGCTCTATAAAAGGTCCTCCGTCAATTTTCAACTAACTCCAAAGATAAACCACACAAGTTCGATGTAAAGAATCTCGTGGTTACCGTTAACTTCCTTTCCTTCTCATTGTGACGATTTAGGAAGTGACTTGGTGTTGAAGTAAGTTAAAGCATAGAGGGTTCTTGGTATATTTGAGATAAGTTTCATCTTTCCTAGCCTAATCTTAAGTTGTACAAGTGTTGGATTGAATTTTGTTGGAAGATTCTTGAAGAAACTAGTAACTATGAAACTTGAGATTAAGCTATACTGTGCGGGCTGTTTTTATATGATTTAAGCTGCTAAATGGAGTTGTACAAGTATGAATAGCATGGTAGAGAGGATTAGGAGTAAGGATGAAGGTTGTTGTGCCAAGACATGTTAAATAAGGATCAGGGGAGGTATGAAATGGTTATCATTTGAACTATAAACGACCATATGAAGTTATGCATATACGTTGTTCGATAAATGACTAAATGAAATTTTCTATAGAATATAAAGTTGATATTGATACCAACCCTTTGTATGATATAGTTAATCATTCGTAAGAGGTGTGAGGACTTGTGGAACGATCATATCTTCGTGGGTAAGGTATGTAAGGTTAATTTTCTTCTTTGGCATGATTTAACATAAGTGCGTTCCTCGAAATAATTCTTTACGAAGAAATCCTAAGTTTCTATTCTTCTCTTTGAGCAAGTTATTCGCATCCCTTGAGTATTCCTTATTGATCGTATTCTTCATATTCGTTATGTCCCCTGAGAATTAGTTAAGGTTGAAGAATGTAGCGATAATAAAGATAGTCGATGGATAACGACATACATATATACATATATACATATATGTATATATATATATATATACATATATACATATATATATATATATACATAGATACATACATATATATATATATATGTGTGTGTGTGTGTGTGTGTATCTATTTTATCACACCCGTTCCGCGCTATAGTCGGTCGGGCAGGCACTTACATATGCACACGACTGATCAGTTTGGCAGATACCACCGCGTCTTATATGGTCGGGCACTTTATTATGAGCTCACCGTACAAAGGTATTTGATATGATACTATACGATATTGCCCCATAGAGTGGCCTAATTTTTACGTACATGCATACATTCATGGTTGTACCAGTTGTGAGCCTTTTGAGGCCTGTTTCTGAGTTTCAGGTTGATTTCTATATCTTCACCTCTCGTATTACATTCTATTTTACAAATGTTATCCGCCTTACATATTCAGTACATTTTTCGTACTAATGCCTTTTTCTGGGGCATTATGTTCATGCCCGCATGGGTATGTATATATATATGTATGTATGTATCTATTTTGTCACACCCGCGCCGCGCTACAGTCGGCCGGGCAGGCACTTACATATGCACACGACTGATAGGTAGACAAAGTGACATACCTCCTCAATAGGGTGCCCGCTCTCAGCTATTGATAGTTGCACTCCACTTATCTAGAGTTGATGTTCGGAGTTGCTAGGTATCTATATAAATATGTTTTGGTATTTTGGGTATGGCGGGCCCTGTCCCAACCAGCTGTTATATTATAGTACTCTTAGAGGCTTGTAGACTAGTGTCAGTGTGTATTCATCTTGTTTGGCCTTGTCGGCCTTCTTGTTGGTTGTCTATACTCTTGACATAGCCTCGTTGGCCTTATTTATGTATATATACTGTTGTTGGACCTTTTCTATTTGCTGGTGGTACCTTTTAAAATTGTTATAATTATTTGGAGGCCTTGTCGGCCCCATTTTTTAGCTTCCATATACTATAGTTGGTTCGATCGAACCTTCATGTGCTGGATGCCGGCCACACACCCCAAGGTTGGGGTGTGACACCCTGTCTCAACCATAGCACATTTGTTACTCTTTAGAGGCTTGTAGACATGTCTTATATGCATACTAAGTCCGCATGGTGGCCTTGTCATCCCGCATAGATCTTTTGGTTTACTTTCATATCAGGTTTTGACAATTGTCATTTACAGATTGTTCAGAGTACGGCCTTGCCGACCTAAATTACTTGTTTATGTTTCTAGAGCTCATGAGCTACAAATGGTATGCTCGGGGTCAAGTAAGGCATTGAGTGATGGCCACGCCTCCACAGGTTTAGGGCGTGACGTTAAGAAATTCGATTAATTTAAACCCGAGCTCCAGAGATAACCCGGTGCCCAGGTATACCTTTCTGTCCGGCAGATCCACAAACAATACTACTTGATTCAGTTCTTCTATGGTTAACTTCATGGCGTCTGAATCATATGGCATTACAAATGACCTCGGGATGTGATAGTAATCCTCTTCCTCCTCGTAGTTTTCTTTCTTACCTTCTTCCTTCTTCGGACTTGATGTTCCTGAATCTTGTAATTGCTATTCAACTTCTTTACCCGTCTTTTCACCCTTAACCGCTTTTGTCTTTCTACCGACTCTTCTACTACAAATATTTCCCTTGTAATCAGTTGCTCTCTCTGAATTTGCTTAATTCCCTCCGGAGTCGGGAATTTTATCATCAAATGTAAGGTTGAAGGCACAACCTTCATATCATATATCCATGGCCTACTGAACAATGCATTGTATATCTCATTTCCCCTTCAATAACTTAAAACTTCATTTGTCGGATCGTTCCGGCTGCGTTAATTAGAAGAGTGATTTCCCCCTTCGTCGCTTCGCTAGCCATATTGAATCTGTTAAGAACTCGGCTGTCGGTACAAAATTTTATCCAGCATCCCCATTTGCTCTACCACCTTCCACCAGATGATATTGGTCGAGCTACCTGGATCAATTAAATCCGCTTAATTTGAAAATGATCAATAGAAATAGAAATTACCAATGCATCATTGTGAGGTTGAATGATGCCCTCCGCGTCTTCATCGCTGAATGAAATTGCCTCTTCCTGAAAGAAATTCCTAGATATCTTTTCACGGGTTATCGACACTTTTGTGTTCTTTGTGGTCATGACAGATGCTCTCGGAACATCCATTCCTCCAATAATCATGTTTATGACATGTTGGGGTTCAACCAGATCTACTTGTTTGTTTGCCTATCTATTTTTAAAGTTTTCCTTAGCTCGATCGCTAAAAAAACTCCTATAAATAAGCATTCTTCAGCAATCGGGCCACTTTATATCTGAGCTGTCGATAATCCTCCGGCCGGAGCCCGTGTGTTCCATGAAAATCACATAGCAAATTTGGATCTCTCTAAGTTGGATCTGACCGAAGGGGCCTCGACTACCTCATCCCCTTAATGTGCCTAATAGTTGATACTAGTCCGACCTCATCAACGTTAAATTTGTATTTGGACAGTCTTCGACTTTCCATACTTATTAGCAGCCACACCACCGATATTATTTTTAAATTGCAAGCTCCTACTTGTAGACCCTCGATCATTGCGCCTATTTCCACCTCCCATGTCCGATGAGAAGTTGCGATTGTTGCACCCTCGATCCAATATGAAGTTTGATCTCTCGGGTTGATACCTATCCTTTAGAGATCTCAACTTTGAATTAGCGACCCATTTTGACTTATCATTGCTTTTGCTATGATTTGTTGATCCCGATGGGGATTCGAACTAATCATCCTCTACCCGGATCTTTGACTCGTACCTATTGTGCACGTCCGCCCATGTGACTGCTGGAAATTACAACAAGTTTTCCTTCAATTTCAAAGAAGCACTGGAACTCCTCGGGTTTATCCCCTTAGTGAAATCTTCCACTTCCCATTCATCTAGTATCCCAACCGCTCCCCACCTCGATATCAAATCATATCTGACTCAAACTTTACCCATCATCCCCGAACTCGTATTCTAATCTTGCTACGTGTCATATCGGATTTCACCATGTACAATAGTTCAATTGATTAACTATCTCAATCCAGGTCAATTTCTCAATTTGTAACCCTTTCCCAAATTCACCTCTCTCGTGTATAAAACAAAAAAAAATGAAAAAATGGTAGTCTATGAATGATGGTGAAATTAAGAGCTGAAATACACACCTGCATAAGCACAACTAAAATTAACGGCTGGTAGTATTATCCTGAAAATATTATCGTCGTTACTCTGATACAACAATTATTACTGCTAATACTACTATATTATTTGGAGTCCGAAACTTAAATGACCCATAAAGTGGGGGCTTTGAACAAAAATAACACATAAAAACAAAAAAAATGACAAAATTACCTTTTGGGCAGGAATTTCCTGCGTAAAAGGACTTAACCATAACAACACGGTTAAGTTCTTTTGCGCAAGAAATTTCTGCGCAAAAGGGGTTATTATAAACCCTAAGCAGTCCTTCTCATTTCATCTTTCACTCTTAACCTTCTCCATTTTCACTCTTTTACCATACTTTAGCCTCTCGAAAATCATGTCTCAAAGCTCCGAAACGTCAAACTTTGCTATAGAACCCGATGTTTTTGGTTGCGGTTGTTATTATAAGCCCAGAACACCAAGGACCCAAGATAATCCGGGTCATCATTTTTGGCGTTGTAAAGTTCCTGATGTAAGTGTTTTTACAATTTTTTAAGGCTTAGAGCTTTTTCACATTATCTACATATTTTACTTTAAAACTGATTTTCTTGTAATATTTATAGGATATGAATGATTGTAAATATTTTCGACGGGAAGATGACATTCCCGTGGATAAAATGGTGGCGGCGAAGTTTAAAAAACCTCATGTTGATAGAGAAGTCGTGACTACACGTATCACTAGAGATACCGTGAAGTTTGACTTGCAGTTTAAACTTATGAAAGCTCAAGAAACAATTGACCTTTTGGAGGTCTTGCTAAAAGAATCCGAAGAAAAACAAAGTTTTTTCAAGAATAACCTTAGAGACACTCAACACGAGAAAAATGCTTTGTAAGAAAAACTGAAATTTTGGAAGATTATTTGTGATATCTTGTTGTTGTTTATTATTTTTATGTATTTTTTTTTGTATTTTCGGTTAAGCTTATTATTTTTATATATTTTATTTTTACTAGTTGCATGTTTTCATGTATTATGTATTTTCTATATTTTTTAAAATATATTATGTAATCGTCACCTTTTATATACTAATTTATTTGTGTTCTCACAGTTCGAATTCCACTTGGATCTGAATCTGACGTAACCATGTTGACCATATTCTACCCTGAAGCAACGTATTTTCATCCGATTGTTCTCTTCGCGAAAACGGTTAAGAGAACAATTGAACTCTTGTGGTGTACCACGAGGCATTGACGTAGCATGATTTTTTGGACGTTTCAGTCCGAGTGCCCTCAAGTTTTATTCTAGTATTTGAGCATCCCTAACACGCCAATTCCACTCAGCTCTCATTGTATTATTTTATTCTTGATTGTATCCATGGTTCAGGTTATTTGAGTATTTAAAATCATCATCTAGTTTTCATATCCTATCCATTGCTTCGAATATGTTTGCTGGGGTAAAATATGTAATAGAACTAATATAAGAAAATTGGTTTCAAATTGACATAATAACTTGTTTTAATGTGAATACTAGTTGTTCATCATTCATGTTATATACTACTCCTTGATTTGACAACACTATGCTCATTTTTATCGCTTTATATGACACACTTATATTGCGCAACTTTTACATGCGCAAAATATGATGTTTCAGAATGACCCTTGATTTGACAACACTATGCTCACTTTTGACCACTTTATATAACACACTTATATTGCGCAACTTTTACATGCGCAAAATATGATGTTTCGAAATGACATTCTTGATTTGATAATACTATGCTCGCTTTTGACAGCTTTATATCACACACTTATGTTGCGCAACTTTTACATGCGCAAAATATGATGTTTCGAAATGACATCTTTGATTTGACAACACTATGCTCGCTTTTGATCTCTTTATATGACATATTTATATTGCGCAACTTTACATAACGGAACTTTTGTATAACTCATTCGGTTAAAAAAAGTCACATTTTAAAAATGCCTAGAAAACTTACATTCAATAGTTGGTTCCAAAATAGACAAAAATGCGAGGGTAGCTCAAAAAGGCATAGAAACAAACACAAACACAATTGAATCATATTTTGAAAAAGAGATATTAGGATGTTACACGGATTTATCTGATGAAAAATGGTATGGTGTTCTTCATCCCTTTGAAAATCAATCAATTTGTATCAATGTTAATTTAAAAGTTGTTGGACACATAATTGAGGGTGATGTACACTTCTCAAAACCCGAATGAGCTATAATTTGGGGTGAAAAACTTCAATGAGTTTAATTATATTTGAAAATGTGTGATTATGAGGTATTATGTCGCTGGCATAGTTTAGTTGTGCCACAAACTTCTGCTACATATCAGACCTCCAAATTCAAGGATGAACCACTGGTTATCAAACATTTGATGAAAGAAATTTTAGAAATGCAGAAAGCACTAGATATGTATCATGATTTGGACAATCTTAATTTTTGAGGAGCGGATGAAGAAGATCATTAGAAACTGTTAGAAAATAAAAATCTTCATCGAGACTCTTCTTATCTAGTTTATCCAATAATTCAAAAATGGATAGGTCTTCTAAAATATTTACCACAAATATTAGATTGTGGAGTGTCATATTGTTGTGTCAACCAAGTAAGTTCTCCTAATGATGATAGTTGGATCTAGATTACAATGAGGATGATGGAGAAAGAAATGGAGGGGAAGAAGATGAAAAAGAGAATGCAAGTAAGGAGGATGATGAGGTGGTTCCAAAAAGCGACGAAGATTAAATTACTTTTCTAATTTTTGTATGTTATGAAATTTTCAATAGAATTTTCTTGATGATAAAATGCCTAATTCAAGATGCTTCATTAAAAAAATAATACATTATTCAGTACAAGAAGAAAAATACTTAAGATTCATAATTCAATACAATTCAAATATATCAAGAAGAATCAAAATACATTCACAAAATCATAAGGTTCTTCAATCACGAGAGGTTCTTCCACCATCAGGGGTACTTGCACCACCACGGTCCCGTAGATGACACAAATGCTTATCATGGCCAAACTCCTTACATATCGAGCACTTTCGAGAGTATGTCCTATCATGAACATCCATTTGATTGAGAATCTGAGTACCTGTGTTAACACAGAGTTTATGAATATATTCCTTATTAGCAATCATTAAAAATGGCTTGTTTGGCCAATAAGCCTGATAACCAAGTGGGTAGAAACGACCGGCATACGCTTTAAGATAACTGTTGACACAGTATTCTGATGCCACATAATTTGATATCATTTTTCAATTGCCTCAAAACACTTGATGGCATGAGAACACGACATTTGGTATGAGAGTCACTTACCACAACTGCACGTTTTCATAATCTCATAAATGTATGAATGTTGCCTCCCCGACCTTGGTAAGAACCTGTCTTGATTTCAAATTCACCTTCAACATGGTTATACTCTACCATCGTGTGTTGCTCACATTTTTTCTATGATACTCGAATATTTTTACAGGATTTGGCATCCATTTCCCACCATCTTCTAATATGACTTTGGCCTGTTTTGTTCTAGCCACAAATCGCTCCACAACTTGCTTGTAAGTCATTCTCACCATTGCAGTAACGGGCAGCCCTCGTGCAGATTTTAGCAAACCATTGAATGACTCCGAGTTGTTTCTTGTTAGCATCCCCCATATCATGACTTCATCCGCATGTAATATTTATTTGTCAACATTGATTGCATTCAACCAATCATATGGTTCCAACTTTGCTGCCTTAATTATCTCCATCCGTAAAAGATTTTTTTTTCTTGATGCTATATTGCAGCCGCCCACATCCATCTGTTTAGTGTGCTGTTTCTAAAGGCCATTTGAAAATTTGCCTTATATGCCTTAGACAATAGTGATGGTAAGCAAAGGAAGGTTGTCACCCCTCCAAACAAAATATATTGTTCAATATGCCATAATTTTTATCAGATAGCACGCATATGCTTATATGATCCTTAATAATGTATCGCCTCAAATATGTCAAAACATCTCCCATGTCTCGTTAGCGGCAATAGCAAAAGCAAGAGAAAATCTCGACTCATTGGCATCCATTCCTACTACAATCAGTAGCTTGATGTCGTATATCATGTACACATGTGTGCCATCTATGGAAATGACTGGCCGACAATGAGCAAAACCATCAATGCATGGTTTGAATGTCCAAAATACAAAATTTAAAATATTATCGGTCACACCAAATTGGGTGTTGAGCTTCCACTCTGTAACAATATCATGATTGAATTTTTGTAGAGCTGCGATATACCTCGGCAACTGCTGGAAATAGCCCTCTCAGGTACCATAAATCATCTCAAAATCATGCCTACACCCGAGGTGTCCCTTTCTCCTGCTTATCATTTTATGATAAACTCTCAAAACTATTCTAATGCATTCTTTGATGGGGAACCTAGACAAGTTTAAACAAACAACATTTAGCAATAATAATTTAATTGATGTCAAAATTATAATGAACTTGGTCGAATATGGTATCTTGGAATTTCGACAATGTCAGCAAGTAACAGTTGAGCAATCATATTTGTATCTAAATAAAAATGATCTGCTCGATTGTCATCCATATCACAAGTGTGACGTGAGCGGAATTTTGAGATAGTCCACATACTATCATGAGTCTCAATACCCCGAAGCATCCATTGACAACCTTGATACTCATGTCTGTAACCAATCTCCAAAGCTTTCGGGTTGAATCATCAACCTAAACTCCCTCATTTCTTTGATGCTATAAATTTTGACAGCCCTTTGCATTGGCTTTTTGGAAGAGAAAATCATGTCTTTTGCAAGGTGAACATTACCGTTTACAAGATCGTTCGGTTCTTACATTGTTTGGAGAATATAATCATCTTCTCTAGTGACGACAAAGGCATCCAGACGATCTTGAAGATTATCAAGATATGAAATCACGTCAGAATGCCACTGAATTGAGTTTTCTACCATCGATTCGTGCTGGTGAATTGGGCTTTGTGTCAACGGTTCTTGCTGGTGTGGCCGACTTTGCATCATTTCTACTAATTGTTGTTCCTGCCTAAGAGGATGAATATCAACCTCACTATCTGATATATTTACTTCATTATCATTGGATATCTCTGCATTCGGTATATCATCGCTATTACTCAATGATGTTTCTATATGATTTAAATAATCATCACCATCTAGTAAAGGCCTCTTCCTACACGAAAAATCGGTAACATATTCTAAATACCAACATCAAAATATATATGGATTATTTAATATCAATGTGATGAACCTACCGATAATAATCAATATTTTCTAGGTTTGAAGAAAGATCAACTGCACCAAAATCAACGTTTGGTACCACTGGCACGTTTTGTGAATAATTTTCACTACAGAGGCAATTTAAGTATGGTAAATACTAAACATCAAAACACTTATATTATTTAATTATTAAAAAGTATACCTACCGATAATAATCAACTGCACCAAAGTGAGAGGATTGCCCAATATTACTCATATCAGGTGTATAACTACTAAAAAGATACAAAAATATTACTATTACGATACATATAATAAATATGTGCTACTACACAAAATAATAATTAAAAAATGAATATTTACCAATTTTCTCCGTAATTTTGATTAAATGGTCGGCTTAGAGTGACTAGCGACAATTACCACTCAAAATGTCTCCATAAGAACTCATGTCCGAATAAGTGTTACCATGAGTAGGCTGGATTTGAGGACGAGGCGTAGTCGGTATTTATGGGACTTCCTGATGAGTCCAGGCCAAGACTTCACTACGACTGATAAGTATCTTTTCAACATACATTCCAAGAACATTAAGGGTGATTAAGCCCCTATATTCTTCCGGTGCCCCTCAAATATTTACTCAAAGACTCATCATCAATGATATTCCACTGGCTATAAAGCACTAAACCTTGCGGTACAATGGATATTGGATATCTGCCTATTATAGATAATGCAAACTCACGCTTACTAACTTTCATTCTTTTGTGCATGGCATTGAGTAATGTTGAGTAATCCAAGTTAATTGGAAACTTAACATGATATTGTGATGGAATACTATAACAAACAATATTATTATCATGAATAATCTCACCATCACAAAATAAAGAAACCTTAACGGTTGAGGTAGGAAAAGCTATTTTTTATAAACTTTGGAGTTAATGGTTTTTTCAAGAACTTGAAATTTTTATGATTTAAACTTATGAAATGGATGAGTCTTTACCTCATCCAAAATTCATGTTAAATAGAAAAATAGATGAGTTCTTACAATAATTGTCATAATGTCATATCAAATCAAATACAAATGAGTACATGAATAATTGATTATAAAACGCAATAATTTATTGCGTAATTAGATTAAAAGTGACCATCTAAAAAACGTGTTAACTCTTTTGTGCATAAAATTCTAAGGCAAAAGGTACTTATATCATTTTTTGTGAGTTATTTTTGTTCAAGCACCACTTTTGTGGGTCATTTAAGTTCGGACTCATATTATATGGCTGTTCTTCCATGTTCCCTCCAACCACTTACAAGTTACAAGCAACGTGTCATCTTTGCCATAATTTAATTTTCACACCTTCCCTACCTCCCATATACCATGGCTGCTTTGTAGCTTTCTAATGGACTCTCTGTAAACCCTAGACCTATTTCCCATTACAATCAACTCATTTATCCACAATGCTCTGTTCCATTTCTACTCAGAAATCTGGTTCAAATTGGCTTGACCGGCTCCATTCATCAAAGGGTTTCTCCTTTGCCGACAACAACAATGGATCTGATTCTCAATCTCCAAACTCCCAAACTGACCTAAGCGATAATAATAATAATCATAATACCAGTTTAGCATCCAGCTTTGATCCAATTGGACCGGTAACCGAACCGGTCCTCCACCCGGATCAAACTCCGGTTGCACCAGATAACAGTGGAGACAACGAAGAACTGTGTAATGTAGTTACGAATGTTCTCTCCGAGCTCTTTTGTATGGGAGGAGAATCAACTAGTTACCCTAAGTTCAATGTGAAAAGAGGATCACGCAAACAAACAAACCCTAGGTTTTGTGCTTCATCGAAAATCAACAATGCTGATGAGCAGATCGATAAATGTCAGGTGGAAATAAGGGATTCTCAGGTGAAGCTATTAGAGCAGAGCGGTAATTTGAACTTAGCAGAGGAGGAGGAGGAGGGGGAGGAGAAGTCACATGTTAATCTGATGGGATTTTCGAGGACGGAAGTAATGGTGATAGATACAAGCTGTGCACCGTGGAAATTTGAGAAATTGCTTTTCAGAAAGAAGAATGTATGGAAGGTTCGTGATAAAAAGAGTAAGACGATGAATTTAGGGAAGAAGAAGAGGAAAGCTGATGTGACGAATGAGGATGTTGGTGGCGAGAAGAAACAGAAAGTTATAAGCGGACATGATGATTATTCAGTCAATGAAGTAAGTTCAATTAAAACTAATTGTGCTGCTAGTGATTGTGTTTGGTTACATTTTTGTTAGGTTGTACTAAGTAAGTTCCTTTTTATGGAGTGTGATGAAATGCTGACATCTATATATGGCATGCTTCGTGTTACTGATGGGAGGTTTTTAATTATCTGTAGAATTCTTGTTATTTTATGTTTCAGTAATGCAAGAAGCAAGTTAAATCTTGCATATCTTCTTGGTTCTCGTATGGATGATGTAGTAAATGCACATGCAGAATGTGTTTGCATATCAATTAAACTCATATTGCTTGAGTTAATGGAACTACACATGCTCAATTTTATTATGGTTAGTATGGTCATAAAACCTTTGACCTACATCATGAGCACAGATAAGAAATTGCTTTCTATCGTTGACATATTTGATCCTGGTTTCACTTCATATGTGCATTGTGAATTAGAACGTAGATCGCAATAGAGAACGTAGATCCCGATAGGTATATGAGAACTTAATTATATTAAGCCAGCAAGTCTGTTCCAACTTTCTCTGCGTATTAAGCTGCTTGCTTATCAAAAACAGTAGATACAATTAAGTGTTCTCTAATTATGGAAAAGAGTGTTCTCGCCACCAGAATATTGTTTAATCTTGTCTAGGGTTTACCATATGCTGGAGCTACTTTTTGATGACTGAGGCATACCACATTTCTTTTTGAAGAAGGCTTAATTTTTAGTGTTAACTTGCTATCCTTGTGCAAATGGACTATCCTTTTCTGTTACTGCTGTACAAATCAAGCATTTTCATATGATTTCAGGCTCCAATTCAAGTGTGAACTCTGATCATGTATCTTGTATTACTCATTAGCCTTCAGTTTTGAAAATGATAATAGAGGGTCGCTATGCCGCTGTTTCTAAGTCATGTGTATCAGTAACTATACTTCATGTTTTTAGCAAAACATTGACCATACTAATGTGTTGAGCTCTCTTCTCTGATATTTATGGTAGCTTTGCATAGTGTTCCTCTTGCAATATTGTGGGGTAAAAGTTATTCCTAGATGTGCTGTCCACAGAATGAAAATTTTCTTTTTGTGACATATAATGGTCTATTCTATGCCCTTATTTTGTTTTATGAACAACTTATAGTTATTTCTGACTATTTTCTTTTAATAATGACCATATTTGGTATGTACTGCCAAGTTTGGCTTCCTCTTTAACATGGAATTATTTCATTCTGACTAAGCTGTAGTCTGTTTCTTCTGCATCTGATTCATAGTTCCGACCTGTTTTATTCAGTTTGCAAGTCTATATTTTCTGTGAGGAAACTCCATTGTATCGGATCATATGAAGTTTTGTTCTGGTTATACTAACTTCATCTGTCTCTATTCTTTTCCTTAGAATGTTGCAAATGACTGGTATGCGACATTTTTATTAGACTGGCTTCAAGTCAGATTAATTCACTAGTGACAAAAATTGTAGTCAAAATGATGGAATTTGGGGTCTAAGATGCTTTGCTAGAATAGGCAGGATCGTTTCTTTAATTCCCATTGAAATGGCTTAGAGGTCCGTGAATAAGACCTTATTTTAGTTCTTCACAGTTTATACCCTTCCTCTATTGATGCAGATGTTGAGTTTAGTAAGAACATGGCGGGTCTCAAGTAGTGATGTCACTTTTTTCCGAGTTATATATGTTAAATAGTTAGGAGTACTAGTTATGTCCTTATTGGTAGATTCATCAGTGCTAATTTCCTGAAGTCAATGTTGTCATTATTTACTAGCATATCGAGAATTATATACAACAACAACATACCCAGTGTAATCCCACTAGGTAGGATCTGAGGAGGGTAGAGTGTACGTAGACCTTATCTCTAACTCCCAATGTAGGAGGCTGTTTCCGAAAGACCCTCGGCTTAAGAGAAAACATGACAACAATAGGTCAAAGAAGGTTTGACGAAAGTAAAGTAAGGTAAAGTAAAAAGATCATGGCAAAATACTATGGATAAGCATTAATTGAGAAATTTTAGCAGTAAATGCATCAAACTAGTACGATAATCAGAGTATAAGAAATAGCAGATATTAACAGGAAATCGAGGGACCAGACCCTACAGGTAACACTACACCTGCTAGTATAGAAGGATACATGAGACACGTACTACTACCTAGTCTTCTACCTTAATTTGTGTTCTCCACAACTCTCTATCTAAGGTCATGTCCTCGGTAAGTTGAAACTGCGCCATGTCCTATCTAATCACTTCTCCCCAATACTTTTTTGGCCTACCTCGGCTTCTTTTGAACATGTCTACTGCCAACCTCCCACACCTTCGCACCGGGGCCTCCGTGCCTCTCGTAGAGGCGGGTCAATATCAATATCTATACCAGAGATTGCTTTTAGCTTTATCTTTTCAGAGACAGGAGAATTCCTTCTGTACTTACAAGAATGCTACTTAGGGAGAAAAATCTCTTGACTCAGGAGCACCTAAATCTATTCTTTCTGTGTCCCACATCCGCCTATGTTAAAGTATCTCAGGGATCAAAAAAGAAAACAGGTGCCTCATCAGAAAATCTCCTCTAAACATGTCTGAACCATCTCAGCCTAGTTTCCCGCATCTTGTCCTCCATCGAGGCCACTCTAACTTTGTCCCGCGATAACTTCATTTCTAATCCTATCTTTCCTAGTATGTCCACATATCCATCGCAACATCCTCATCTCCGCCACCTGGACGTGAGACTTCTTGATTGGCCAACACTCAGCCCTGTACAACATAGTAGGTCTAACTACAACTCTATAGAACTTGCCCTTAATTCTTAGTGGTACCTTTTTATCGCACAAGACTCCAGAGGCGAGTCTTCATTTCATCCATCATGTCCCAATACGGTGTATGACATCATTATCAATCCGTTCATCTCCTTGGATAATGGACCCAAGATACTTAAAACTTTCTCGCTTTTGGATGGCTTGTGTCTCAAGCCTCACTTCCACACCCTTCTCATGTGCTATGTCGATAAACTTGCACTCCGAATATTCCGTCTTGGTTCTGCTCTACTTGAACCCTTTGGACTCCAGGGTATGCATCCAAACCTCTAACTTAGCATTAACTACATCACGGGTCTCTTCAATCAAAACTATGTCGTCCGCAAACAACATACACCATGTCACCTCCCCTTGAATTTTCCGCGTCAGTTCATCCATCACTAAGGAAAATAAAAACGGGCTAAGAGTTGATCCCTGATTCAGCCTCATCATCACCGGAAAGTGCTCAGAGTCTTCTCCCGTAGTCTTTACCCGGGTTTTGGCTCCATCGTATATGTCCTTGATCGCCCTGGTATATGCCACCGGCACACCTTTAGCCTCCAAGCATCTCCAAAGAATCTCCCTTAGGACTTTGTCATATGCCTTTTCCAGGTCAATGAACACCATGGGGAGGCTCTTCTTCCTCTCCCTGTACTGTTCCACCAGCCTTCGAACAAGATGGATGGCTTTTGTAGTCAAGCTTCCCGTCATGAATCCGAACTAGTTCTCAGAAATAGACACGCCCTTCCTTACCTGCAACTCCACCACCCTCTCATTCTCTTTCATAGTGTGGCTTAACAACTTTATACCTATGTAGTTGTTGCAACTCTGGATGTCGCCTTTGTTCTTGTACAGCAGAATCATTATACTCTCCTTCCATTTTTGTTTTCTTAAAAACTATATTGAACAGCCTAGTCAGCCACTCCAGACCTGCCTTACCTGCATTCTTCCAAAAATCTACCAGGATCTCATCTGGCCCGGCCACTCTTCCCCTACGCATCCTACGAATAGCACCTCTAACCTCCTCCACCTTAATACCTCTACAATACCCAAAATCACGACGTTTTTCGGAGAGTTCAAGATCCCCCAGCATAATATCTCTGTCCCCCTCTTTGTTCAAGAGTTGATGGAAGTACGACTACCATCTCCGCCTGATGAGTGCCTCTTTCACCAATACTTCGCCGTTCTCGTCCTTGATGCACTTCACTATATATGCACATAAAATAAAACACGAGAAGATTGTCACGCACGTGTACAAAATAATTATATGGAGGTGTATATTCAAATTTGCTATTGTAGAAGCCCGTAATCTTGAATTCACCTGTATAGATATTAGGCATTGTTGTAGGTCCAGGTACCTAATGGTTATCAGTACCTGTTTTGGTTTTACCTGAAGAATATTATTTCAATCATTTTTTAAGTTGTCTTGACTAGTACTGTCTTATGCAGAAGCTTCAGTTGAATGATAAATTGGAAGAAACTTGTAAAAAGACATCTGATTCTGTTGGCCAGGCTTCCAAAAAGAAACAAGGGAACTTGTAAGAATCTCTTAAGTTGCAATTTCTGTCTTTCTTGTGGGCTTTCTTGAGTATGTGACCCATACTTCAAGGTCTGATAACTTTTTTGTGGCTTTCACAGAAAATTAAAGGCATCTTCATCAGTTATTCTAATTAAGAGCATTCCAACAAGTAAGAAAAATGGATCAGGCATTGCTAAGAATTTTCTGAAGCCATCTCATCGACAGTACCAGGCTCAATAATCAACTAAACACATTTGTGACTGCAAATTCTTCTGTAACTTGCCATCTTTGGAGTAATGAAGCATGACATTTGCCAGAAACAAATACTCCACTATATAAGGTGCAGAATGGAGATGGAAGAATAATTTAAGTACCAGTGCGCAGAGAATTAAGTTGTGCAATTCTTTGTTGATGTATCACATTGTTTTGTCTATCAGGATGCAAACATTCTAGCAATCATGATAATTGATTTGTTGCTCAAAGTCGAATATGTCCAGTCAATTTCTCAAATATATCATTTTTCCTGGAGTTGTGAAGTTACTGATACGAGCTACTACTCAACATTTGGAAAAGCTGCTAGATATATCTGTTTGAGGACTAGTCCAGTGAAGTATCAGCCGAAGCTCCCCATTTGACAATGTAACAGCTTCTTGTTTTACCATTTATTCCTATTTTAGTACATATTAAATTGTTTTCTGAAAATCGTCCTAGTCTGAGAGGAGTGTAAAGACATCAATGATCTGTCTGTTTGCCGTTTCGCATCCAAGGAACTCTTTACTCGACTTCCTTTCTACTTCGACTGTTTCCAACAGATAATACTGTTGCTATTGTTGTATTTTCTTCATTTCTATTCTGAAAGAAGTACCTCCTTTTTCTCTCCCTAAAATTTTACATGGAAGTGCATTTTGGGGTTTTAGACAAGCCATTGCTTAATCTTACACTGATGAAGATTATAAAGAAATTGGCACTGAAATGGTAATGTCAGTGCTACTGTGCCCCAAAACATTGGTAGTTTGTGGGACAAATTGAATACAGTGTAGTCCTTTCACAATTATAATCATCGTCTTTTTTGTGATTCATAGTAGTTTCATTATAACGGCGTTGAGTATAAGTAAAAGCATATCAGGATGTATGAATGACAATGTACTTGTTCGTTAACTTCGTTTTAGTAATGACAAACTTACAAGTTATAATCTATTACCTCCGGACAAGAGCTTGGGGCTTCTACGCTTTAAGTCTTTCTTGACTATAAAATGTTGGAAAACCACACTTTGATATGGGAAGATCGGATTTATAACTTATTACCAATGTTATTTTAGTTATGTGATAATTTTCACATGAGATCGCTAAATAAATTAAATGAGATTTTTGTAAGAGTTATTTTTTTCCTGGTCAAATCGGGTCATAGGTAGCTATTTCCTCATGTGGTCCTTGTTTTTATTATAATAAATTACATAATTATGTGTTTTTCTTTTTCTTGTTTCACCTTAGTAAATTACCATTAGTTGATAATCGGATCATACTCTAGGAAACATTGTTCAATATTTTCTTATTTTGGACTTTGGTTTACATAATTCACAATCTTATATCCACATGATTAAAAAAAATCAACTTTTTTTCTGTCAATCTATCTATCTATACTATATTAAAAGCATGAACTCCTAAACTTAAAACTTAAAACTTAAAACTTAAATTACCAGATTACCCTTTTTAAAAATTTAATTATCATATTTTAAAAAAAAAAAAAACTATTCTTAACCGAATACATGTGTTCTTTCCAGAAAAAAAAAACGTTTCTTCTTTTTATAGTTTGATTAATTGTGTCAAATAGTGCCTCTTCGAGATTAATTGGTTTTGGGGTTCCCACCCATTGGTTCGTCACTTTCCTAAGTAAGTGCAGTTACTTCAGTTTATGTATCTTACATTATCATGGAATATGATACAATCTGTCAATTACTTTTCTCTATGACTTTCGTTTTTCAAAGAAACATTCTGGTCAGGACCGTCTTTGGGCTACTACACAAGGCCTCCGAAAAATGAAATTTTTTAGGAGTCTCTTTTTTTCATTTTTATTATGTAGTATTAGCCAGAATTTACTGTAAATTGCCATAATTCACAGGTCTTAGCCCAATCAAATTAAAGTAATTCAGTTCCAGTGACGCGCGCATGTGGAGGCCCAAATTCAAATTTCAAATCAAGCCTATTAGGCCTAAAACAGGCCCCCAGAATGTTTGAGACGGTCCTGATTCTGGTGAGTGGTGACCAGACATTGCAAAACTATGGAGAATAATCAAGTGGTTCGTTGGTCTGTACTGTGTATTCCCTCCATATCATATTAGTTGTTCACATGATTAAAAATATTCGTTCCACAATACTTGTCCATTTATAAAATCAAGATAAAATTAATTTTTTTTTCTATTTTAATCTTAACATTAATTATTTTTTAAAATAACTAATATTGATTAGAGTGTAATTTATTGAAAGAGATAAGAGTAATGTCGTAAAAATACACTTCTATTTATTATTTCTTAAAGAACGTGTAAAGAAAAAAATGGATAAGTAATATAAAACGGGGGAAAGAGAGTAGTATTTTCTTTCATTCAAATATCCTAATTAATACTCTGTAAAAGAAAAATAAAAGTTTTAGCCTGTTTGCCTTCCATTAGAAACCCATTAAATCAATATTTGATGCTCTATTATTATGAAATATTCCCCCATTTCATATTATTTTTTCCGTTGAGCACACCCTTTATGAATCTATTCAATTCTAGAAAGCAAAAAGCGTTTTACTAACTTATCCTAATTAAGCAGTACCTATTTAGTATAGCTTCTTAATTAATAGGGGTAAAAACAATTAACACATTCTAGATTATGTGACATATCACTTATTTTGAATTAAAATAAAAAAGCAAAAACACCACTTAATATGAGACGGAGGGAATACTAAATTAATATTATATGAAGCAAGGCATATGATTTAATCTCATCATAGCTTACTAAGATGAATAATCTCTATGTTTTTTTTTTTTACATTTTCTTTATGTTCATATTTGATTTTATCAAAAATAATTTATGCGTACATGCGTTGTACGTGTCAATAAATTTAAAAAATTATACAAAAAGAACAAATTATGTAAAACCATATGCTGAGTGAAACATGTAGAAGTTATATCACTGAATAGTTATTGTATCTTTGGAGCTAGCCTTTTCCATCCCAAGCCTCCAGAGATTTTGTATATTGCATGCCGAACATATAACATGACGCATTCAGTGTAATTATTAATGGCCTATACGTTCTTCAAACCCCTCTTAGCAATTAGAGGAAGAACTAAAAACATAATATTTAAAATAAATACTGATAATTGACTTTTAAAAACTTTCGAAATAAAATTCAACATACGTTATCTTATGATGTCTGAGAATTGTGTCATTGTGTTTTTGTCTCCCGAATTTTCAAAACAACCTTGCAATATCCTACAAAACCAAAAAAAAATAAAAAATCAAGTTAGTGACTTGAATTTTTCAAATTCGTCCACATTCTTTTGGGATCATAAATCATAGCAAACATAAATTATGACAATTAAAAAAATGAACAAATTTCAACTAAAATTAAGGATAAAATCTCAAAATCATACAAAACACAAGGAACTAATCGAACAATTAGGTTCAGGACAAAACCCAAAAAATATTTAAAGTGATGAACTTAAATTGATGTTTAAATTGACGGTAAACATACAAACCTCGTTGTGTTTTTGTCCCCCCAATTTTTAAAATAGCCTTTCAACATCCTACAAAACAAAAAAGGAAAAATCAAATTAGTGAATTGAAAAGGAAAAACCTAATTTGTTCTTCATGTTACATACGTTCTGATACATTGTGTTTATATACACGTTGTGATGGTTACTTCCAAGCTAATATTTAGCGATCTAATCTCTATCTAATAGTGTAACATACTACAGAAGCTATCCTATCACAATACAATTACTGCTAGGCTAGTTACATACAAACACTACATACGGCTTGCACAAGTCCTAGGTTACATAGAGAAATTTTTGTGTACTTCGTGAAAAAGAGGACTTTTGGGAGAAAAGGACCTTTAAACCTAAAAGTATAGAAAGAAGTCCTAAATTTTAGGTAAATAATTAAATGACAAAAGACTCCAAAAATAATGCTGGGTGTTTTATTTTATCAAAACAGATAATTAAATAATAATTTGAAAAAAATATTAAATGACAAGTTTATCTATTGTAGAGTCTTTTAATGAAGGGCAAAACGTTCAATCAACATTTCTAAAATCCTTCATGTTTTTAATATAATATAAATTATTTTATTTATATACTTCTAATCACCGCATAGTTTTTGAAAAAAGTTTAAGGCCTCTGGATGACTAGATCTATTAGAAAAGTATTTTGTTGGACGGTACGTGTATTTTTGATATTGTTCACAGGTTTTCTTGGCCAACCTCTAATATTTATTTTACAAAGAAAAAAAAAAGTGCTTTCACATACTTTTAGAAGATAGACAACATTGCTTTGATTTTTTTTTTTTGCCCTTTATTATTTTTTTTCACTTTTATTCACATAGGGTACTGAAATCTTTAGTCCGAATTCATCTAACATCAATATATAATTTGTTGCACTTTTCATAAGCTTGAAAGTAATAGAACATAGGAGACTGTATTTTGGGAATTTGAAAATTTAAGCGCACAAGTTGATTACTTGATCTACAGAAGATATGTTGAAAATCTCTCCTCTATTAAAGCATATTCTCATAGATTTTAGTATGATTTTATTACTCTGGATCAAAAAGAGCGTCCAGTTAGTTATTTTCACACCCCTTAAAAAGTATTTACTCCTAGGTAAAAATAGATAATTTGACTAAAATGCTCATAATTAAATTGGTATTGGAATTTGATCACCTAACAATTAATAAGGACAAATCTGAAAATGTAAAGTTAATTCTTTCTTGTTTTGATAAGTGAACACTTTTTTTTATCCGGAGGGACTAACTTATTAGCAGTTAAATAGGAATCAACGTGGGACGCATTCCCGAAAATGTGTGTCTCTGTCTAATATTATTAGTGGAGAGTATTTGTGCAGTGTGTAGGTCTTGATGGAAAATGAGGAAGAGTACAATTAAAAAAAATTGTGAAGAGGTGTTGTGTAATTTGTTGTGTGTGGAATTCTGAGTGCTCGTGTGTGAATTGCTTTTTAATGTGCAGGTGGTGAGAGATAGTGTGTAAAGATGCAACGTAAAATTGGATGTGTAAGAAATTATCATATGGTGCTGTGTAAATATGGTCTTACTAATATGAAAAAGAATTTACGAGAATAAAACATGTGATCTTGTGATATTTTGTGAAGTCATGCCATAAAGACAGTGTGAATTTGTTATGTGCAGGTGCAGTCTGTGTGAATTGTTTTTAAGTCCAACATCTCTTGCAGTGTTAGTTTTAAAGCATTGCTAGCAAAAGAAACAAGCAACTTTCGTAGTCAATTAATCCTATCAGAAACAAGGTACGCCAAATTTGATGTTTGTTTGTAATGAACTATCAAAGTTTAATGCTTGTTTAAAACAAAGTTTCAAAATTTATATTGCACTTTCAAGAATATTAATGTCGGTAACAAAATTATTGGACATATCGCAACAACCTGTTGGAAATTTGCCTTTGGTGGGGAGGTGCATCCACCCATATTTAATGAGTTAAACACTAGGATTCCGCATGTTGGAGTCTTTGTCTCTTCACACGTGCATAATCTACTAAGTGAGTAGATAACCGTAGGGCCAAGAATAGTCAAATTTCGTTGAGAAATGAAAGAGATATTGGTCCACAAAGTAAGGTGTTTGAGGCATGAAAATATGGTGTGGGACAAATCTACCACATCGGTGGGAAAAGAAAGAATTGCTCTCTTTATAAGTCTCAAAATTGGCAAAGGGTTTGGGACCCCAACCCATGTGTTTGAAGAAGGGAGGACCTAGATGTGTTTGGTTCAAGGCTAAGCCCACACGCGCGCCGCCCGTCCAGGCTCGGGTCTTGGGGCTTGGGGCTTGGGCTTTGGGCTTATTCTGATAGATCCCCAAATTGTTTAATATTTACAGTTTGATCCCTGGAGTTTCTGGAAAGATGAATTTGGGAACGACGGAAAAAACGTGAACAGAAAACTCTTCCTTCCTTTTCCGTTCTTCAGCAAGTCATTTCGTATTTGTTTTCTTCGTCAGACTCAACCTATTTGCTTTGTAGTGTTGATTAAGTACTGTTTTATCTTGGGAGACTATTGCCCGTTAACGTAAAAGCATATATACGGGACAATCTTGTCTTAAATACAGAGAGTCATCTCTCGATTCAGCACACAGTTGTAACAATTCAGATTTAGTGTTTCTTGATTTCAGGTTATCAAGATTCAACGCTCAACAAGTTTGCGGCAGTTCTGAATATTGGCTACTTTTATCCTTTCGAACACTTGTAATATTTATTTACTTTCCGTACTGCTTTACATATCCAACACAACCATGACTGATGAAAGGAACATACACCAACAATATCGTCTATGAAGAAATATTAAGTGAGCTATGCTTCATTACATGTTTGTACCTCATAAAATCATAATTCGTCAAAATCACTTATATCTAATTAAACTTTTAATGTTCATCTTTGTAACCTCACACGATATCAAATCATCTTGACTTCAACAAACAAGTTAGCATACAAAGATCCACATTAATCAATCACAGAAACATACTTTATTCTTTTATGTATTTTACATGAAGTTTTATTTAAATAATATGTTGGAAATATTATGCAAAATATTTGATGCCGTACACTATAGAAAATTCTTGAAAGCTTGAGGCGTGTCCAAGGACACTGTCTTTAAGAATATTTCACTCGATATAAATGTATCTCTAAAATTCAACAAATTCATCTAATATAAAATTAGGAACCAGAATCTAACAGAATTCAATAAAAAAGAAAACTCAACACAATATACTATAGGAGGAAAATATGTCTTTGTATATCTTATCCCCAAAAGTAAAGGACTACTATATATATATATATATATATATATATATATATATATATATATATATATATATATATATATATATATATATATATATATATACCATTTGGATTCTTCTAATATATATATATATATATATATATTAGAAGAATCCAAATGGTTGCAGCCAAATAATGCCCCAAACGGTAACTTAATAATAATTATTATTATAATAGTACTCAATGTATTAAATTGACAAAGGAGTAAATGCTCATTATGCCATTCAATAGTCAAAGGGGTATGTATAGCTAACGACTCCAATTATTTAACAAAATAATGATTATTCAAAACAATTAAGTAGTTTATTAAGAACCAATTAATAATATTAATCTAAACATAAATTTTATCATTTCTTTTGAGATACTATAATAATATTTGTTCAACAATCTCCCATATATCTCAAAAAGAATATTTAATAAAATATAATGAAATAAGAAGTTTTACTGGGTTTCCACATATGAGTACAACGCGTCAAATCTGGTGTCTCGTAGACAATGAACCAGATCTAGATAAAACAAGATTAAACTTACAGAACAACTGGTAAAGTTTAGAACTTCTATGAATCAATAATTCTTTTGTAAGTTTAGTGTCTTATTCTATCACATTATACTCGCACAATCTTTGTCGTTATCGCGATTTTGCGCTAAGAGGCTATGCGTGTGTCCTGGTATTCACGTGTGCTCTAGAAATCCGTTACAATTTCATAGGAGTGACACCACTCCACACTCATATAGTTTCAATAAGCAAGTGTATTTTGCAGAGTAATACACCACCTATAAAGAATATGAATTGTATTAAGAGTTTAACTCAACCTCAATTTGCCTTGCAGTAATGTACTATATTCACACACCATGAGTAGGGACATAATTTAATAGTTCACTTTTGATCAACTAATGACTTGTTATTACCCATATGAACATAATTCATAGGATCTCCAATCGCATAGGTTGAGTTACCATCATTGTTGATCTTCTCAAATTGACAAAAAATCAATTCCCTTCGATGTTTCCTTAGTTTTGTGAATCGGCCAAATTCACCTCAGACATCACATAATTCATGCAAATAATTTCATCTCACAACATCGTTGTTTTAACACTTTATGTCTCAAACATATATGTTTTATTGTCATTGAAAAATTTATTTATTCACCACAACTAACGCTAATTGACAACCACAATATATACACACGTTGATTTTATCTCAACCTCAATACTCACTAAGAAGTATCTTAGCCTCGTTACTAGCCAACGTTGTCCAAACCATAGACTCGGATTTTATTCTGGTCTACTTGGCTAATTTTCATATTATTACACCCCCCCCCCCCACACACACACAAAAGGTTACCACATAATCACTGATGAATTTTGAGATCCACTTAGCATCATTGTACCCTCTCTAGTACAATAAATATTAATTCATCATAACACTTTATCATGAGTTGTTTTTCTCCAAAACAATACACCAAGAGAAGAAATAAGACCATAATATATTTTAGGATCATTATCAATAAGATAAATATAAATCTTCATCAAAATATTTTTCTATCCTTGTACTTTTTTGTTCTCCACAAATTCCCATTTTCAAAATCATTTTAAACAATAAGACCACGTAAAATATTATCACTTTTAAAAAAAATTCTCAACATAACTCTAGTAAGATACCATGACCCCCATAATTTTAAAAAAATTTACAATTTTTTCCACATAATGTCCTTGAGTTAAAATCAAACCATCATTATCCTTAATTATTTTTATTGGCACAAATATGACTAGTAGCAACAGAGTCTATCACTCAGTCACTCACATTGGACACAATATTTACTTGAGAAATGACCGCAAAAATAATATCATCTGCTTCATCCAAATTAATTTTTGACTTAGCAGCATTGTCAAATTTTCCAACTCTTTTTTGAAAGTTTTATTAATAATTTTGTGCTTGTAACCATGTTTCTTTTCATTAAAAAGAGTAGAGATCATAATATACTTGCATACATTATTAGCATAATTCCAAAAGTTGAGTAGCTTGTCGAAGACAAGCACAGTTAAAAATATAACAAGAGTAGAACCTCCAATGGCAAACGTTTTACCAGCCACCCAAAATTTGTAGTCACAACAACCATCATTTTGGCCAATCACGTCACTTTTGGATACACCATAAAGTATTAAAATCATCAAGAACAAAAATGAGGCTTTCTTCGGCAGAACAAGATTAAATTTTCGGTGTTTCATGACAACAAGAATTATCATTAAGATTGTTGAAAATTTTATGAAAAATACTTGATGTCGATCACTATAAAAAATTCTTGAAAGCTTGAGGCGTGTCCAAAATATCCGATATAGATATATCCCTCCAAAATTTCAAAAAACTCTTCTAATATAAAATTAGGAGCCAAAATCTAATAAAAATTTAATAAGAAAGAATTTAATAAAAATTTAAAATTTAGTCCGCTTGGGCAGCTCAATTGGTTTCAATGGGGATATTTGGAGCAAAGACCAAGGATCGAATCCCGTCAGCGGCAGTGTGGGAGTTTCTTCTTGAAATAAAGGAGGGCCCCTTGTGCGCAGCGTGGTAGTGGTCTAACCTTTGAAATCAATTGAGTCACCATGATTTACCTCCTTCACAGACCTGTCGGACCGGGGTGGGAGATTCCACCTTTTGGAGCAAAGAAAGAAAACCCTTCACAATATACTATAGGAGGAAAATATGTCTTTGTATATCTTATCCGCAAAAGTAAAGGACTACTAGTATATATATATTAGAAAAACTCAAATGCAAAAGTAAAGGACTACTAGTATATATATATTAGAAAAATTCAAATGGTTGTAGCCAAATAATGCCCCAGACAGTAACTTAATAATAATAATAATTATAATAGTATTCAATGTATTAAATTGACAAATGAGTAAATAATGTTCATTATGCCATTCAATAGTCAAAGGGGTATAGCTAACGGCTCAAATCATTTAACAAAATAATGATTATTCAAAACAATTAAGTAGTATATTAAGAACCAATTAATAATATTAATCTAGACATAAATTTGATAATTTCTTTTTGAGATATTATAATAATATTTTTTCAATATATTAATATTATTTTATTAAATTATATATAATATGACTCGGCATACACTTGCAACAAGAAATTAGTATATACAAACGTGTAAAAATTGTTTGAAATTAACGTACATTGGCGCGCCTGTATATCTACCCATAACCCAAATGATAAAATAACTTTTTAAATTTGGTTTTTAAGTCGTTACTAGTTTGAGACTGACACTTTTGAACTAACTTCATCATCTACCTTATCGCTAAGCAACTGTACCACTGTTGCTTCCTTTGCTGCCATGTCGACGGCCACTAAATCCTTCCCATTTTCCCCTTCTCCTTCCTCTTTCTCTTATGCTCTATCTCCACCCATACGAACTCTCTTTCCTTCATCTTCTTTATTCCCTTCTCATAAGCTCATATTTGCCACTAACACTTCACATAAACAAGATAAACTACCTTTACACTTTCTGGGTCCTCAAGATTCCAGCATTTTACTGCTCAAATGCAACGCCCTCGCCATCAACGACAGCTCTACAAATTCTTTCGTCGATTCAGGTAAATTTCTCTCTCTGAGTTATTATTTCAAACACCTTATGTACTTCTATCATGTTCATTTCTTTAACTGCCTTTTAATGCTTGCTTTTCTCAGGGGTGATGTTATTTTCATTCTTTCGAGAAATTGGGTTCAATGAGACAGATACTGAAGCCCTTTTGGAAGCTCACCCGGTAATCAAAATCTCGCCTTTCGAATCCATACGTTCAAGAATTCATTCTTTGCAGTCTCTTGGTGTTAGCGGCCTTTCTCTTTCGCGATTGATCGTGAAAAGACCAGACGTTTTAACAGCTCCGGAAATTGATGGCGTAGTTTGTTTTTTTCTAGAGGGTGACTTGGAATTGGCAGGAAAAATCAAACCTTCACAAATTGAACATCTTTTTAACTCAACAGAATCAAAGTTTCTTGCAGGATTTGAAGCGAAAGTTAGATTGTTACTCCAACTTGGTATGACCCAAGAAACGATTGTTCCCGTTCTCAACAATGCTAATTTAACAAAGGCATTTTGTCTCAAATCATTTGAAGATATAGAAAGGATGCTCACTTTCTTGAACCGTTTCGGTGGTGTTGATTTGATTCTTCGTCGTCCAGCACTTCTGAATTATGACCTTGACGCGCAGTTGATTCCCCGAGTAGGGTTCCTTTTGGAGCTGAGTGGAGGTGATGAGACTGGAACTGCAACCGTGTTGCGTAAGTTGCCATTTGTTGTAGCATACAGTGTTGATCACTTAAAAGATCATGTAGAGTTCTTGAAATCATTTGCTGGATTAAGTGAGGAGGAGATTTTTCGAATTGTTTTAGTTTATCCCAATATGTTTAGTGCCAGCAGGAAAAGGAAATTGCATCCTCGGATTGATTTTCTAAAGCAATGTGGGTTGACTTCACATGATATATTCAGGTTCTTGATAAAAGCTCCTTTATTTCTAAGTCTGTCATTTGAGGGGAATCTCGCTTACAAGCTAGTCTTTTTGGTGAAGATTGGGTATAAGAAGAATACTAAGGAATTGGCAATGGCAATGGGAGCTGTTACCAGGACTAGCTGCAAAAATATGCAAGAGGTTATTGGCGTATTTTTGAACTACGGCTTGACTTGTGATGACATTCTGGAGATGAGCATGAAGCATCCACAGGTATTACAGTACAATCATGAGTCATTGGAGGAGAAAATGGACTATTTGGTTGAGGAGATGGGTCGTGAAGTTGGGGAGCTATTGGCTTTTCCTGCATTTCTTGGGTACAAGCTTGACGGAAGGATTAAACACAGGTACGAAGAGAAAAGAAAGATTTTAGGGGAAGGCATGTCTCTCAATAAACTCCTGAGTGTGTCTGCAGCAAGATTCTCAACAAAAAGTAAGAGGAAGCAACGAGTTCCTGCCATTAATGGCCTCAATGAGAGTGATGAAGGATTGGAATGATTTATGGTATATTATTTGTTGTCGCCATTTTGGTTCTTAAAGTTCCCTCGAGGTATCAACTAATGAGAAAAATATTAGACAACCCCCCCTAGGACTACTGGGGTATCTAATCCCATTCGCTCCCCTAGCTTATCATGTGAAAACCTCTATTGAATGTTAAACCCAAAGGTTTGATGGTTCCATTAGACGAATTCAGTTTTGCTTCATTTGCCCGAGTAGGAACGTGCCTAGGGACATATTTGCAGGGGAATGGAAGAACATCTGGACAACACCGTCTTTCAGTGGCTGATCATTGAATGTTAGGGTATTGGTGTCCTTCATGGCTGAGTGAGGACATTATTTTAACTTTTAGGCTGTCTTTCTAAAAAAGTTTGGTGAGCGTCCTTGCGTTATTCATAAAATCAGGACTTTTTAGGAACTAGTGATCGTACATTAGTGCAAGTGCTCAATTCAACTTTGTATCACACACAAGTGAAAGTTGACAGCACACTGAAACTGCTATTTCTGTTGAAGATGTACTACAGAGCTGCTGAACCCTTTGATACGGACACTCTTTAAAAATGTAAATCAGTAACATATATTGCAAATTCTGAACTGTCTAATGCCTATATTGCTTCTTAGAATTTGGTGCACATGTGCCTTTCAAAGACATATTATACAGTTATACTAGTGGATGTCGTTTTGAATATTTTGCTCATTTAAGTGTCATTGTTATCCGTGATCTGATCCTTGAAAATTAAGTTGGCCTCCTGATTCCTACTCTTCTTTCGGATTTTGAACTGATGCATAAGATTGGAAATTCCTTGACTGTACAAGTCATATTCTTTTGCTGGGGAAACAATAACCTTGTGGATTTATTGCAGAGTAGCTGTTGTCCATGTAAACCATGGATTCATATATGCTAATCATCAAATGGGCTTATCTTAAGCAACCTTGTCAGATATGATATTATTATGGCCCTTAAGGTGTGTTTTTCTTTCTGTTTCTCTTGGATCTATTCTAATGTTGGCATTTGGGTTTTCGGTGTTTACATAAAGTTCGAGACTCATTTCTCAAGAGTGAAGCCTTGCCCTCTGGACCTCGCCAGATCTATTCAGCAGTGAAGTTGAGGATTCTGTCAGTGAATTTAGTTTACCTCTGATTTCTGTTTAGTCCATTTGGTCTCACCTGTCCAGAAGGATGTGCAAAAACTTCTGCTTTCTTGAACTTATACTGTTTTTCGTTGTTTTTAGTTTCATAACATATTTTCCTCCTCCATTCCTAATGTTAGACACTACCGGAGTTTTTTTTCAAAAACTGACCCTTTCATCTGTCTTGGTCTTCGAATTGAATAGCATCTCTTTCGGAACAACTAACAAGGACTTAGAATTTATGACATAAATTGCCAAGACTTTATGAGAATAATATTATTTGACTTCTGTAAGTAGGCAGTCATGTATACATACGGGTTTTAGATCGTTCCTGGACTCGGTCTCCTGTATGCATTTGTAAAATGTGACTATGAAAGTTAGCTCTGTGACTTGTGGAGACTAAATCTCATGGTGGATTCTATTGACACTCGGTACTGATATGTAAAAGGGTAACAATGGGGAAGTTTAACATTAACTGTTAAATATACTAAATATACATAAGATATACACGTTATGCACGTGTATATCCTAGGTATATGTAGTCTCGGTTAGTCTCGGGTTTGGTCATTATTGTACATGGTTTTGTATAGTTGTAATGTACCTTAATTAGTTTTGTACTCTTACCATAATTGTATAGTTAGTCTCCAAATAGAATAAGGTTTTAGGAGTAAAATAGAAATATGATTCTCCTATTATGGAAATATGTAAATTGTATATATAGTCTTTCAATTAATGAAAATAATCAAGAGATTATTTCTTTCAAGGTATCAGAAGTCTAGGACTGGTATACTTCCGCTCCTCTCCCAAAAATGATTTCTCTCTCGGTTTCTTCCTCAAACCCGAGAATCCCTTCCAAATTTCTTGTTCTATTCACTATGACTGATAGGAACATGTTTCATCCTGCCCTAACAGTTTCTAACATCAAGAGCGTTCTTCCTATTGTTCTTGACATAGAAAATGTCCAATATGGGACGTGGACAGAGTTGTTCAAAATTCATGCACTTGCACATCAAGTCCTTCACCACATAATTCCTCCGGCTCCTGGCACGCAGGATGTACCCACCATGGAGGACAATCCTTAATTATGGATTACTCTTGATGCTACGGTTCTCCAGTGGATTTATGCCACTATCTCCGTCAACCTCTTACAAACGATAATTGAACCCAACTCTACGGCTATGGCTGCTTGGGATAGATTGCGTGATATATTCCAGGATAACAGGCATTCCCGTATTGTTACCCTTGAACATGAATTTTTCCAAGTCACTATGGAGGATTTTTCGAACGTTTCCTTCTATTGCAAACGACTCAAGGAATTGGCGGACCAACTTCGCAACGTTGGTGCTCCTGTTAGCAATGATCGTCTCGTTCTACAGATGGTTGTAGGCCTGTCTGAGGCCTATAACGGCGTTGCTTCGATACTTCGTCAAAGTAACCCTCTACTGCAATTTTATCAAGCCAGGTTTAAGCTTACACTAGAGGAGGCTGGTTTGGCTAAAAAGGCGGCTACTGGTGCTAACTCCGTCTTGATGGCCACGTCCACTGGTTCTCCGGCTTTTTATGACAATTCAGGCTAAAATCGTAACAACGGTGGCGGCAAGAAAGGTCAGAATCGCAAGAATAAGAATAAAGGTGGTGGCCGTGGTGGTAATGGAGGCAGTGGCGGAGGACGAGCCACTGGGGGTCCCGGCCAGCTGGACCACCAGCAAACTGGCCATGGGCCAACTGCCAGTGACCCGCTGTCCCCTCGTTACAACCAGGCACTGGATACGGGAATTGGGCCACTGCCCAGTCCTGGCCCAATTTTCAGCAGCAGTCACGCAGTCCAGCCCAGCTTCAGTAGCAGTAATCTCGCCCAGTTGGGCCTTGGCCAACCCCAAGACTTTGAGGTTGAGGGGACAACTTTCATCCCTTCTCCGACAGATATTGAAGCCGCAATGCACACGTTGGGATTAACTCCTCCGGACCCAAATTGGTACATGGACACAGGTGCCACAACCCACATGACATCTGATTCAGGTACTCTCTCGTCTTATTCCAATTTGAGCAACCCTCGTGGCATAATCGCTGGTAATGGTAATACTATTCTGATTCGTGGTTATGGTCATAAAACTGTCTCCCCCCCATCCACCACTTGACTTGAAAAATACCATTCATGCCCCTAAATTGATTAAAAATTTGGTGTATATCCGTAAATTCACCACTGATAATTCTGTTTCAATTGAATTTGATCCGTTTGGTTTTTCTGTGAAGGATTTCAAGACGGGGAATCCTCTCATGAGGTGTGATAGTAGGGGAGATCTTTATCCTATCACGCCAAGTTTCGGTGTCTCGAGTCAAGCCTTGCCATCAACCTTTGCAGCTCTTGCTCCTTCCTTGTGGCATGCTCGTCTAGTCATCCGGGGTCGTCTATTTTGTCTTTCTTAGATAAAAATAAATTTATTTCATGTAAGGGTACGCGTGGTACTCTGAATTTTCAATCTTGTTCTTTAGGGAAAATTGTTAGGTTACCATCTGTAGACTCTAATTCTCATACTTCAATGTCATTTGATATTATTCATAGCGATTTATGGACATCTCATGTTCTCAGTTCTTTGGGTCATCGGTACTATGTTCTATTTTTGGATGATTATTCTAAGTTTTTATGGACTTTTCCAATAGCGAAAAAATCTCAAGTTTTTTCCATCTTCCTAAAATTTAGAGCATTCATTAGAACCCAATTTGAACGGGAAATAAAAAATATTCAATGTGATAGTGGAAAAGAATATGATAATGGGGTGTTTAGGGAGTTTTGTGCTAATAATGGATCAATTTTCATTTTGTGTGCCCTCATACGTCTTCACAAAATGGGAAAGCCGAACGCAAAATTCGTACCATTAATAACATTGTCCGAACTTTATTGATTCATGCTCCCCTCATTTTTTGCATCATGCTCTACAAATGACTACATATATTCTTAATATCCTTCCTTCCAAAGGTTTGACATATTCGTCCTCTCTTCAAATTTTATATAATAAGACTCATTCGTATTCACATCTTAGGGTCTTTGGGTGCTTGTGTTATCCACTCTTTTCGTCCGCCACAATTAACAAACTTTAGGCCCGTTCTACCCCTTGTGTGCTTTTGGGTTATCCGTCAAATCATTGTGGTTACAAATGTTTTTATTTATCGTCTAATAAAATCATCATTAGTCACCATGTTATTTTTTATGAGTCCCAATTCCCGTTTGCAAAATTGAGTAGTCCCGTGCCTAGTTCGTATAAGTTTTTGGATGACGGTATATCCCCGTATATTATTCACCATTTTTCGGACGTGTTCCACACCTCAAATCCACCAGCGGGCCCACTGCCCGCTGGCCCCATAGTTCCAGAAACAGTTCCCGTAACTGGACCAGTGACGAAAATTGGGCCAGCTTCACAACCCAGTAACGGTCTCCAATCCAGTTCATGCACCTCTTTCCAGTGTTGGGTCAGCGGGCCTACTGCTCGATGGCCGGTATGTCACGTGTCCCGCTAATTCCCAAAATCCACCCAATTCTCCCCCGAGTCATAGACCGGTCACTCGAAGTCAACGGGGTATTTTTAAACTAAAAAGACATTTCAATTTAAATTCTAATGTTCTTAAATCACCCCTACCTCGTAACTCGGTGTCTGCATTAAATGACTCTAATTGGAAAATTGTTATGACCGACGAATATAATGCCCTTATTGATAATAAGACGTGAGAGTTGGTGCCCCGTCCATTTGGTGTTAATATAATTCGGTCTATGTGGATCTTTGCTCATAAGGACAATTCTGACGGTTCTTTTGCGAGGCATAAGGCTCGTCTTGTAGGTGATGGTAAGACTCAGCAGGTTGGTGTGGATTGTGGTGAGACGTTTAGTCCAGTGGTCAAGCCGGCTACTATTCGCACTGTGCTCAGCTTTGCTCTTTCGAAAGCATAGTCCATCCATCAGTTAGATGTGAAAAATATTTTTTTACATAGTGATCTCAAGGAGACAGTCTATATGCATCAGCCATTAGGGTTTCAGGATCCCAAATATCCTCATCACGTCTGTTTGTTAAAGAAGTCCTTGTATGAGCTTAAGCAATCCCCACGGGCTTGGTATAAAAGGTTTGCAGACTATATTTCGACTATTGGGTTCAATCACAGTAGGTCTGATAATTCATTTTTCATATATCGTCGTGGTTCTTCCTTGGCTTATATACTCTTATATGTGGATGATATTATCTTGACTGCCTCTTTCGATGCATTATGCCAGTCTATCATGACGATGCTCATTCTGAGTTTGCTATGAAAGACTTGGGACCATTGAGTTTTTTTTTGGGGATTGCTGTCACTCGTCATGCAGGTGGGTTGTTCTTATCCCAAAGAAAGTATGCAGCTGAGATCATTGAGAGGGCTGGGATGTCATCCTGTAAGTCCACTTCCACTCCAGTTGATACTAAACCCAAGCTTGGTGCTGCGACCGGCGCACCATACGAGGATCCGACCCGCTATCGCAGTCTTGCAGGGGCCCTTCAGTATCTTATATTCACGAGACCGGATATTACATATGTCGTACAACAGGTGTGTTTGTTTATGCATGATCCCAGGGTTGAGCACATGAATGCGCTCAAACGCATTATTCGGTACATCCAGGGGACACTTGACTATGGCCTGCATTTATATCTGTCATCAACGTCGACTCTTGTCTCGTACACTGATGCTGTTTGGGGTGGTTGTCCGGACACCAGACGGTCTACGTCTGGCTATTGTATGTTTCTTGGTAATAACTTGGTCTCCTGGTCTGTGAAACATCAGTCAACTTTGTCCCGCTCCAGTGCCGAGGCTGAGTATCGAGGGGTAGCTAATGTGGTCTCTGAATCATGTTGGTTACGTAATTTGTTGTTAGAGCTTCATTGTCCTATTCAGAAAGCAACTTTGGTTTATTGTGATAATGTTAGTGCCATCTATCTTTCGGGTAATCAGGTTCAGCACCAGCGCACTAAACATATCGAGATGGGCATTCACTTTGTTCGCGAAAAGGTTGCTCGTGGTCAAGTACGTGTCTGCCATGTCCCTTCCAGGTATCAAATTGCAGACATCTTTACGAAGGGTCTTCCCTCGGTCCCTTTTGAAGATTTTCGAGACAGTCTCAGCTTCCGAAGACCGCCCGCTATGACTGTGGGGGTGTGTTAAATATACTAAATGTACATAAGATATACATGTTATGCACGTGTATATCCTAGGTATATGTAGTCTCGGTTAGTCTCGGGTTTGGTCATTATTGTACACGGTTTTGTATAGTTGTAATGTACCTTAATTAGTCTTGTACTCTTACCATAATTGTATAGTTAGTCTCCAAATAGAATAATATTTTAGGAGTAGAATAAGAATAGGATTCTCCTATTATGAAAATATGTAAATTGTATATATAATCTTTTAATTAATGAAAATAATCAAGGGATTATTTATTTCATTAACATTGTGTCATTGTGCATGTAATTTTGCAATAACCACTTTTCATGCCTCAATATTACTTGAAACTAGTTGAAAGTATATACATACTTGTGTTAAGTAATTTCTCCATTTTAGCGAGCTGTTGAAGCTCATAGTTCTTATTTCTTATAACCTCATCTTTTTGCTTAATGTACAAATCACAATTTAGGTGTATAATCTATTTTAGACAGCATTAGGATTTTAGGGGTAGTAAGCATAACACTGTACTTACCTTTGGGAACATAGGAACTCGATGACAACAGAAGCTAAATCCTTTATAAGAACTCGGTAACCAACAAGATATGCTAGTTTTGGAAGGCTCTTCGATAATTAAGGACATGATACTTATAAGGAGACTCGACAATCGAGACATGATACATAAGAAACCTCAACAGGGATAAGAGTAGAACAATCAATAAACAAATAGAAGATCCATGATGTTTCGTTCTATTGAATCCCATATAGGAAAGAAAACATATGATAAAAAGTCCTGCCAAATGAGACGAATACGATATAGACTTAGAATGACCGGACCGAAGTGATTCATCATTAAGTCAAGTTCTATAACCCAATAACGGTAATCCAGAAGTTGTCGATATAATTCATCTTAAATAGAAACTATAATCCATCAATGATCACCTAAAACTATTGATATGATTCATCTTACGCAAGCTACTATAACCCATAACGGTAAACTAGAAACGCAATCCTATGAATGGAACAATTGTATGAAGTGTTGATTCGTAAGTACGTGACATAACTCTTATGGACTCATGAAACAATTATCACGGAGTTGGTATACTTTCTTAATCCTTAGACATTATAACTCAGACAAGAGAAATAATAAATTGGAGGTCGTGCCATAGCGGGCAAAGAAGGATAGCCTTACATACCTCGATTCCATCCTTCGAATGACTGACAAATCGATCCTTCTGATAGACGCCTAACCTGTTTAAGACGGGGCTAATATCAACCATAACAATAGCCCAACTGAATACTACAACTATATCAACAATATCGTCAAGCAATCAAAGAGTGATGAGCTCCCGAGGCTATAATTCAATAGTGTACTCCATACAACCTTCCTCCTTTTAACAACATACAAGCTCTATACGAGCTACCTAACCCCTCCCGACCTCCATACCACATGAAAACAACCCTTAATTGCTTTATACAATTATTTCAACTTGACTCACGACTTTCGTTTACCGTCCGTGAGTTCTTACCGAAAACATAACTTAGATGCTCAAACGAGCTTGTAGAAGATCGTAGACGACAGATCGTACCTTGGTTTCTCTCTTAGAGCTTCCCGCCACCTTACTACGACTATGAATAAACCTCCGACTTGCTACGATTCGGAGCAAAGCGACGTTAGAATCACCAAATCAACAAAAGAATCATCATGATTGAACTTAGGTTGATCTTACCTTGAAGATCTCTTGGTGTTGGAGATGAATTTTAAGAGAGTTTCTGCCCAAGATCGTTCCCCTAACCTTTTGAAATGAATTCCCAATGATTTATGCATATATAGGTCCATCCCACCGCCTCAAAACCTTAGTGTGTCGCAGTGGCCATCACACTGAATTTCGTCGCTATGGCCATCACGCCGCGATAGAATTTTCTGCTCAGAGTCTGTTATAAAACGCACATAACCTTTTACTCCGATGTTGTATTGACAAGTGGTTTGTGGTGTTGGAAACTAGACTCATGACCTTTAATTTTGTAGGTAGATCACCCAGAGATTACAAATACACAGGTCGCAACACTCCCTTGAAGTTGACCCTTTAAAACCTAACTTATAAGTGACTTTTGCTTCGACTTTTGACATCAAACTCTTCTTGTAATGAAATCCTCATGAATACACCTAACTATATCCAGAATTCTTTAGGGCTCAAGTCTCATAACATTTGTTGAGCGGTTTAAGTACTAACCCGAACGTATGGGGTATCAAAGAGATTCTCTCGGTACATAATAAATAATAAATTAAAATCTCTGTGAGCGTATGATAGCCAGCTTCCACCCTTCTATAGAAGCTAGGGAATTTTGTAGGAATTGCATTCGATAGCCAATTTCCACCCTGCTATAGGGATTTTTACATTCTTAATCATCCAATTCAAGCTTATTACCAAAATGGGTCATATTTTTTTAGCCTTTACACGGATTTGTCCATCATTGCAATCATCAGGAACGTACTTCCACTTTCCGGCGTGGATACCAAACTATTGCAATTTTGTTTAAAAAATTGGACACACGTTGCTACGATTGCAATGATGACTTATGGTAATTCATCATGATTTCTAAGCAAAATTTTGGGGATCGCAAGGATTTCGTGTATCATATTGGCAAGGACTATCCTTAATAGCAAGTTATGTTGATTCGTTAGGATTTTTAGTCTAATTTTAACAGTCGTTATAATTTTTCAGCATTTGTGACTGATATAACCTGGTAATCACCATAACATGTTGTGTAGAAATCCATCAACTCGTTTTACTTCAAAATTGATCTAAATCAAATTCAAATGACAAAATATACAATTTTCTAATGGAAATCTTAACAATTTTCAATAGTTGATTCAACCTAAACCACCAAAAATTAATAAATCGACTTTTTCTTCTTCAAAAAGTTTTCTTCCAAGCTCAACAAAACTCAACAATAATGGAATTTTCAATTTACTCCAATCTAATCAATTCAAATTAATGAGGATAAATAATATAAGCTCAATGAAACATTACCTATTTATTATCAAGCACAAATAAACAACGGAAGGAGGAGGAGGAGGAGGAGGGGGGAAAAGGATGAGGAGGGTGTAAGGAGAAGAAATTCTGGAGGAAGTACTTTTTTGGCACAACTTCTCTTAAATTGGTTAAAAATTAAACACCATCTCTTAGTAAAGATATACCGTATAAATTCCTATTATTATTTGTTTAATCTGCCCCGAATTCAGCTCAACCCGCCATTTTCTACCACTAGTTGAAACACTAAACAAACTCTCGTGTTTTTGCAGGAAGAAAAAGAACCTTTGTAAGCTAATAAAAAAGCAAAAATAAGACCAGTGAACTTTTGGAAACTAATGATGATAGAAACCTAAAACATTGTCGAAAGATGATCAATCATATTGCTGCATGGGGTACCCCTAGATATATAAGACAGTGTGAACTTCAAGTTAAACAATAATCACTCACATTGCATCGCCACTTCGGGCACCACATATTTATAATGGAGGTTATACTGTGGATGACTCACACTTCAATGAGGTACCACCCCCTAAACTCTTACTAAAGTAATGAAAGAGAATTTGAAACTTACCATTAGTAATAAACTACTTATAACAAATTGATTCTTGAGACAATGTGTTTAACGTTGGACTCCTTTTACTGTAATCAAGGGCGACTTTATGTACCCCGTAAAATTAGTATTCCATCTGTCTCAATTTATGTGATATAGTTTGATTCGGTACGGAATTTAAAAAATAAAAAAAGACTTTTGAATCTTGTGGTCTAAAACAAGTCAAAGATATTTGTGTGGTTATAGATCATATCGTTAAATATAAAAGGTAAATGTTAAAGTAAAATTATTGCAAAATAAGAAAATGTATCCTTTTTTTTTGGACTGACTAAAAAGGAAAGTGTATCACATAAACTGGGACAGAGGGAGTATTTTTTATATATTTTCTTTAAAGTTAGTATAATACTATCTCCCGGAACCTATGCTACAAAAGGCTAAATGGGGCACTTGGTTGAAGGTTGAATTGTTTAATTACATGAAGGATTAATGATCAATTCCCACTTAATATATTTTCTTCTTCTTTATTTATTTAGTGCACCCATATTCTGGAATCCTACATTCGCCTTTGTCTGTAATCCTCGAACATTTGGAAGTATCCTAACTCCTGAGCTTTGTTCCTTCACTCCTATTGCGATGACACACTTCTTTTTTTCACATTAAAGGATGAATGTATATTTCTTCTGTTCTATTTTATGTGATATATTTTATATTTTAGTCTCTTATCAAAAGAATGTGTCAAAGATGGTGGATAACCACACACAAACAGTGAAACTCCATTGATGAAGCTTCGAGAATCGTAGGAGAAGGAAAGATCTAGAAGCAAAACTATACAAGCTAGAGAGAGAATATTTTTGTGAAATGGAGACCATCTCATTTTTATAGATATGAATTGTAAAGTAAATGTATCAGTACAAACACACACCTATATATATTTGCAAATCTATACCCAAAATATCTAAGTGTCAGCTAAGACTCTTTAACTAACATTTAACTAACTAACTCCTTAACCTCCATACGATCGGCCAACGCATTTACAAAACTGCCACTCATATGAGACTAACACTATTACAAGATAAATACATAATAATCTCAACACCCCCTCAAGTTGGAGGTGATGTAATCACAACTAACTTGCTCAATATGGAAGAATGCTTGATCCCTGTTAGAGCCTTTGTAAAGATGTCAACTGGGAATCTGTGGGAATATGATGAAGGGTGATCAAACCTTCTTGAAGCTTGTCTCTAACAAAGTGAAAATCTACCTCTATATGCTTGATTCTCTCATGAAATACTGAGTTCTTGGCAATATGAACTGTAGCCTGGCTATCACAGAAGACTTGTGTGGGCAAGAGACACTGCACCGTGAGCTCATGAAGTAACCTTTCAAGCCAAACCAGCTCACCAACTACCTTTCTTACAGCTCTATACTCTGCTTCTGTAGAAGATAAGGAGAATGTTGTTTGCTTCTTGGACTTCCAACTAATAGGGATATCTCCCATAAGCATCAGGTAGCCATTAACAGATCTTCTTGAATCACGGCAGGCTGCCCAGTCTGAGTCACAATAAGCAGTCACAATAAAGTCTGATTTGTTTGAGATGAAAATACCCAAAGTAGGATCATGTTTGAGATATCTAAGAACATGGAATGCAACTTTGAGGTGTGGCTCTCTAGGTGACTGCATGAATTGACTGAGGTGTTGCACACTATATGCTATATCTATTCTGGTATAAGTGAGGAAATTGATTCAGATATACTACATGTTATGGTCCGGAGAGGATATCATAACAAGAATTCGTTTTATTTCTGGTAGTGTCATCAGTTGGAAGGCGACTTTGCAGTCTGTTATTGTATTGTCTACCACAGAGGCTCAAGGCTGAGTATTCTACAAACTTAACAGAAACCGGTATTGTAGACATTTTCTTCATGCAGAAGCTCCTCGTCTATATCTTATTTGGACAAACTCATACTTACTCCGTCCAAAAAAGATTGGTCTAGTTTTCTTATTAATTTGTCTAAAAAAGATTAGCTCATTTCTATATTTAAAAATAATTTAACTTTATAAGATCATTTATAATCATAAAAATATCTAAGATTTATTTTGAACCACATATTTCAAAAGTCTTCATTTATTTTTTAAACTTTGTGTCAAGTAAAACTGGGTCAATTTTTTTGGGACGGAGTAACTGTTTATTTATCATATTAGCTTCGGCACCTAAAAGTACTTTTTAGCACTTATGCTTATTAGCTAACCCAAACGGGCTCTTTGAAAAAATTATAAGAAATAAAAACGTAAAATTATTGGTAAACTAAAAGAGTAGCTTTTAAGCTAAAAAATCATAAGTTAGCTAAGTTATGATTTTCCAATTCTGGGTTTTGGCTTAGTTTTAACTTAAAAGTCCAAGTGCGTTTAAGTATTTTTAACTTTGTACTTAAATAAGCTAAAAAGAACTATTGACCAACTTTTCAGCTAATTCAAACATCCTCCACAGGTCCCCTTTTCATGCTTGTATGGAACTACAGTATGCTGCAGAAGATAGCTAAAAATCAAATACTTCCTTGTTATAACATATATAAAAGCAGTAAACTTTGCCTTTCAATGAGTGAAAATAATGCTATATTGTAACCTTTCACCGAATCATCCATTCTGCCATGTCCACTAGTCTTGCTGATTCAACCTGCAACTCCAAACTTCTCTGCATTACCGCCTTTCTTTAGGTGATTAACCCCAATACTCCATGCTTTTCTTCTGTGAATAATGTTAATCTCGCCTTCAGGGAGGCATAAAATCATTAACCAAATAGAGTTATCTAGTATTTTCACCACCAGATTGTTATTTCAAGATAGTATTAAATCCAATGGATTAGGAATATCCTGTTACAACATAAGCTACCTTCTTTTACTCATCAAGTTACTACATAAGTTACCTTCTTTTACTCTTCAAAATGTAGAGTAATACTAATAAGAGTCCATTACTCAAAAGACCACTCAACTATTAGAAATTATTCTACAAAGTCATCTTTTTTTGTTTGCAACAAGAAAATCACATATCTTTACCTATATCGCTTCAAAAGTCACTCTTCTAAAACATTTATAAATTTGGCCAACAAAAAATAATGTGGCATTTTATTTTGTATACATGGACTTTTCCTTTTTTCCTCAGTCCACATGAAACTATTGACTCTTATCACTTAAAACTAACCCGAATCACTCCGACCTGAACCAGAACCCGAATAAAATCCACTTCACTTTCTTTAAAAATAACGTCTTTATTGTCATGTTAAGGCCACGTGTTATGTACTATGTTCTTTACCCATTTGTTATGTTGAATAAAATACAAACTAGCTTAGAATAACGCAGCAGTACCTATGAATAGTATAAGATGGATGGACTGAAATTAAGTTTGATAGGCAGTGGTAGATTTCAGGTTTTAGGGGCCAAACAGAACTTTAAATTAGTAAGGCAAATGCTGAATTTAAAAGGGAACATCACACTAACATCCTACAACTTCCTTGTAATGGACTTTATTGGACCTACCTTTTTTTATCTGTAATTATTAGACTTACTTTTCGTTTAATAAAGGCACTATTGACCACTAGGAAACTAAAATAAGCTTAAGAATTCATGAATTTTAAAAAAAGTGAGCCCAGCGCACTAAGCTTCCGCTATATGCGGGGTCTGGTTCGGAAAAGGACAGGACCACAAGGGTTTATTGTATGCAGTCTTACCCTGCATTTCTACAAGAAATCGTTTCCACAGCTGGATGTATTTGGTCCTGCTTTGATCTATGAAACAGAAGGATAATTAATCCTAGAAGATATTGATGTTAGAAATGATGTAATATTCCAGTGAGAGGAGTGGCTTTTCCCGCCAGAGTGACTTTTTGGGATAATTGGCATAATATTGATGATCTTATTGAAATGAAAAATACAAAAGTGCGACTTTAATAGAGCTATTTGCACCAATAAAACAAGTCATGAGTTGCAGCTATAAATTAATGGAAATGGCACCAATACGAGGTGTCATTTCTGCTGTTTAATATATATAACTCAAACATGATTACATTCCACACATTATTTAATGCCTTTATAATCAGCATATTCTTCAATCCCATGTTACTCCTATAATTTATTGCATGTATTATATTACCACCTGCTAATGAACCCCTCTGTGCTGCGTGCTTTTTAGCTTTTGTTCTTGGCCAATGCATAATTAAGCTAACTTTTCATGATGCCTCTATCTTTTGGATCGTGACATCATGAAGAACACGTCATTCTCAGATCTCAAATCGCACGATTTCCGTCTATGGAATCTCTATAAATAGTGGAGCTCAATGGCAAAGGTTATCCGTCTGTTTAACTAGGCCTATATACCATTGACATATCACAAAATGAGCATCTGCGATATTCTTGTTGGTTACAAAGATGCAGGAAACGGAAATTACAAGTAACTGCTAAGTATTACAAGAACTGAAAGAACAAACTGGAACAGTTTTGGTATGCTGAGTCGAGTGTTTGCACTCTGTCTTTAAGACAATATTGCCCCGTATGTATCCTTTCTACGTCCTGGACAATTATCTCTCAAGATAAAACAACAAATGAACAAATGAGCAAAGGAAACTCAAGTGCTACCGTGAAGAATTTTGAGTAATGAAATGATGCTGGAAGGTTGTAGGAAGACTGATTTCGTTTCTGTTGGTGTTAAGTGTAGCTCAACAATGGTGACAAAGGGTCATTTATATAGTTGAAGGAGAGGCTCATGAACTGTCCACATAAGTGTCATTACTAGCCAAGTAATGACAATTATGGAGGTAGTAATTCACCAAAATAAATGGTGAATTTGATGTGCAACGGATGGCATTTAGGAAGAGTAATTCAGCCAAAATAAATGGCTGAATAGAGTGCTGGTTGACGTTCTGTTCTCTGCCCAATTTGACTTTTTTGAAACTTCAGGGACCAAACTGTACATATTTAAACACATGGGATACCGCTTGGGGTCCCAAACCCCAAGCCAACCTTGAGACTTATAAACAAAACAATTATTTCTTCCTCCACCGATGAGGGAGAATTCATCTTAATACCACACTTTTCCATGCTTCAAACACCTCACTTCGTGAACTAATATCTCTTTCATTTCTCACTGAAATTTGACGATCCTTGGCCCTACGATTATCTACTTACTTAGTAGATTATGCACGTGTGAAGAACCGGATTCTCCAACATGCAGAACACTAGTGTTTAAGCCGTTAAAGTTGGTCGGACGCAACTCCCGCCAAAGGCAAATTTCCAACAATTCTTCCATATAAATTGGCTTTCACTGCTCTACTCCTCTTCAACTTGTCGGACTTCTTAGGAATTCAAGCAAATGCTGATAGCAAAGTGAGTAGATATTACAACAATCTATTCTGCAATTTCTTTTATGTTTACATTAGTATTTTGTTTCACTGTAAAACTAATATCTGAAATAATTGTTAAATGTAGGTTCATATTGTTTACATGGGAAGAAGGAAACACGACGATGCAGAACTCGCAACATCAGCTCACCATCAATTACTTACTTCAGTAGTGGGAAGGTAACTAAGGAAAGATCAACACATTGATTTTCTCTGCTCTCCTCTACACTTGAAACTCCTAATTAATATGTGCAGATTATTTGGTTCACACTTTATGTTTTCTCCTGATGCAGTCAAGAAGCAGCGAGAGATTCAATCATCTATAGTTACAAACATGGTTTCTCCGGCTTTGCAGCCAAGTTAACAAGATCCCAAGCCAAAAAGATTGCAGGTAAAAAGTTAGTAGTAGTACTTTGAAAACACTCTCATTCTAGCTTGGTAAGTAGGACTTTGAAAAGGTTGAAGATGACATACTTGTTGGTTAAATTTGGCACATAAAAGCTTAACATTAAGATCAGTTGGAATCACCTGATACTTCCATGCTGTCCCCTCATTGAATTTGTTGCAGAGATTCCTGATGTGGTCCATGTGGTTCCTAATCACTTGTACAAGTTGCAAACAACAAGAAGTTGGGATTACCTTGGCCTGTCCACATATTCTCCTCCAGCAAACCTCCTTCATCAAGCCAACATGGGAGATGGTGCCATCATAGGTGTCCTTGATACAGGTTTTCCTCTTTCATTAATGCATTCATGAAACTCTTTGTAAAAGTACCAAATGCAGTACAAAGTTATAGGGGTGTCCAAATTTCGGTTTAACCAATAAATCGAACTTGAGAAAATGTTATTGGTTTATCTTATATCAAATTGTCAGTTTAACGGCTTGAAAACATTTTTGTATTTTTTGATATTGGCCTATCGGTTCGGTCACTGGTTCTTTGAGTTTCCTTAACGGTTAAACCTATAACCAATATCATTTTACCCCTGATTATATAAAAATGGATTGAGAATGACATTCAAAGTAGAAAAAGAAACTAAAAGGGAAGGAGTACATCTTTGATGTCAAAACCAATATAACGAATTGCACTCCTGAGACTTCGTAGGCTGCTATTATAGAACTAAGACCTCATTTTACATCATAATGTTGCCTTTTTAATAATATTTGACCTTGACATGCTAATAAATTTATATTGAATAAAGTGCATATTACCAAATGGAAACAATAATGAAAAGAAAAAAATATATAGAGGAGCAGGTTGGCCTTTAGCCCCTAGACGACATTGCTTATCGGTTAAACCGATAACTGAACCGTTAAGGACCACTAACTGATTAACCAATAACCGATAACGAACATCTTATTGGTTCAGTTATCAATTTATCATGTCTACAAACTGATAACTGATCTTCTTTGATATGATTTTACTTGAGCCGAGGGTCTATTAGAAACAACCTCTCGGGGTAGGGGTAAGGTCTGCGTATAATCTACTCTCCCCAAACCCCACTAGTGGGATTACACTGGGTATGTTGTTGTTGTTGTTGTTGTTGTTGTTGTTGTTGTTGTTGTTGTTGTTGTTGTTGTTGTTGTTGTTGTTGTTGTACAAACTGATAACCGATAGATCAAATCGCTAACATACAAAAACGAACCGACCGATAAGCAGTCCCACAAAGTTATTTGTTATGTTTTGGGAACTCTAAAATATCTACTCACCCAAAATGCAGGAATATGGCCAGAAAGTGAAGCATTCAATGACAAAAGGACTGGGGCCAATCCCTTCAAGATGGAAGGGCCACTGTCAGTCTAGTACAAATTTCGATCCGGCTAAGGCATGTAACAGGAAACTAATTGGAGCAAAATTCTCTGTAAGGGTATTGAAGCAGCTTGGACGGCCAGCAATCAAGGATCCAGATTTTCCAAGTCTTGAGCTCACGTCACCAAGGGATAGAAATGGACATGGCACACACACATCAAGCACTGCAGGTGGCTCATTCACACCGAATGCAAGTTATTTTGGACTTGGTTATGGTACAGTTAGAGGTGGTGCACCCAAGGCACGGATTGCTACATACAAGGTGTGTTGGAATTGGCTTACTGGAGGATGTACCTTTGCTGTTATAATGATGGCTATTGATGAAGCAATTCATGATGGAGTTGATATTTTATCACTTTCCCTTGGCTTAGAAACACCTCAGTATGCTGATGTTGACATGCGCAGTGGCATTGGTTTTGCATCCTTCCATGCTGTCACGAATGGAATTACAGTTGTTTGTTCGGGAGGAAACGAAGGGCCATATCCCCAAACTGTAGAGAAGACATCACCTTGGACCCTAACTGTGGCAGCTTCTAGTATTGATAGGTCCTTTCCTACACTTATCACATTAGGCAACAACTGGACTTTTGCTGTAAGTTCTCTTACTTTGTTAAAGGTATCATACTTGAATAGAAAAATAAAGCAAATACCTTAAGTGAATTATGTAATTAACGTTATTATCTGTAGGGTCAATCCCTGTATACTGGAAAGGAGACTTGTTTTATTAGCATCGCGCATCCAGAAAGCTCTGATCTTGAAGATAAACGGTATGTTCCTAATAAGCTACTATAACTCATCAACGAAAATTCAAATTAACCAGCCCTATTTTTCCTGTTAATTTTTGCCATCTTCGACAGTCAATTCTATGTCTTCAAAGGGGTTTTTATAACTTCATTATTGCAAAGCTACAATAGCATGAATTCATGGATTTTGAAGCTTTTGCGACAAGTTGAATACAAATGATACGTGGGCAGCTGGATAAGTAGTGCTTTGCTTCCTTGTTAAAGGGGATGAGTTAGATTTGCCATCAACTCGACAAGTTGTCCAGGAGGTTGGTGGCCTGGGATTGATAGTTGCTAAGAACCCAACCAGAACCCTGGATTATTTCGCTTCTGACTTTCCAAGTATTGGAGTAAGTATTGACGTTGGAGCTCAATTACTCGATTACATCAAATACTCCAGGTAAATGAAAATATCTGAATCTTTTCCTTTTTGCTATAGAGAAACCTTAAATCACTTCACTTGGTGCTTAAAACCATTGTTAAGAAATAATGCAGGAAACCACAAGTAAAGCTAAGTCCTACTCGAACTCATGTTAGAAAACCTGTTTCAACGCATCTTGCGTCCTTCTCATTTTGAGGTCCCAATTCTGTTGCCCCTGCCATACTTAAGGTATGACTTTATTACACATTACTAAGTCGCACATCTCATTAATTCTAATATTGCATCACATTTCTAAATTAGTGTCTGATGTTACAGCCAGATATAGCAGCTCCAGGAGTCAATATATTGGCTGCTATTCCTCCTGAAGAAACTCCGTAAGAATTTGAATCAGGAACGTCCATGGCAGTTCCTCATGTGTCTGGCATTGTCGCCTTGCTCAAGTCCCTGCACCCACTAGTCACAACAGGTCTATAAAAAATCCCATTTCTCCAACAAGCTTCCAAATCAATGTGTCTTGGAAATTCTAATGTTTGGATTAATTGATGTGCACGCAGCATGGCTAACCGACCCTCATTCTGGGGAACCAATTATATTTGTTAATGTTAGGTTTGGTGTTGTGACATTTTGCCCAACATATCGTTTTCGGTACTAAGTTAAAATCAGAAATGTTGGAACAAATGTCACCACATTCGAACCAACATTCTGTAAAAAGTTTTGCCTTACTTCACGGACTGAAGCAAATCTCGTGGGATTTTTACCACGATGTAAAAGTGACTTGGCAAGGTGTTTAGGAGCTGATGAAACAGGTGGGAAGAACAAGTCAAAGCTGGTGCTAAGCTTGAGTAACAAGTCCAAGAAGTTGAGGATTTTGCTCCATGATCTTCTCCAACAAATCCTATCAGCTGCCCACCTTTCCCTCAACCTCCACAACCAATCGATGAGCTTTTCAAGGAAGACTCTCTACTATAAATAGAGAGGGAAGAAGAGTGAATCGATATCCAGAAAAAAATTACAAAAAAATCAAGAGAGCTCTCGAGAATTCATATCAGAAAACTGGATCACAAGTGTTGTCTAAGCGTGTCGACAACATTCTGTCCAACATTATAATTGATGCTTAGATTCTATATTTGTTCTTCATTGAAGCAATTATAATGAGATGTTGTCTATGTCTATTTAGATAGATTTTTCAGGCAGAAGTCATCTGCGACTTCAACTTTTTAATTCCTTTGGTATTATCTTGTAATATTGTAAAAGAAGGAATTTATTTAATTGTATATAAATATATACAATACTTTCGGTCAATGACCGTCATAGGTTATAAAATCAATATAACCTATGTAAATATTAAACCTTTGTGTTCTTTATTTTTTCTGCTGCTATTTACTCTTCAAAGGTTTTTCTGTTTTACCGAAGTGTTGTCACTTGTGACAAATAATATTATTGCCGACATTTACAAACGACATTGGCATTCGATTTATTTTTACTTTCAGTTTGTTTTTATTGTTCCATAGCATACCCCGGACCCATCTAGTGGTATCAAAGTCAACACTTAACAGAATAAGTGTTTGGTCCTATCATTTGAAGCTATGGATTCGGCTAATCCAAATATTGGTAGACTTTCCATTTTAGATGGTACAAACTATGCTTATTGAAAGATTCGCTTACGTTCTCACATCAAATCAATTTATGTTAGGGCATGGAGATCTATAATTAATGGGTATGTTGTTCCAATGATGCCGTCGGATGAGTAAGGTGACATTCTTGTTAAACCTGAATCCGAATAGACAACGGAAGAAACCAATAACGCTAGTCAGAGCCAACACTTAACACAATAAGTGCTAGGTACTATCATTTGAAGCTATGGATTCGGCTAATCCAAATATTGGTAGACTTTCCATTTTAGATGGTACAAACTACAAACTATGCCTATTGGAAGATTCACCTACGTTCTCACATCAAATCAATTGATGTTAGGGCATGGAGATCTATAACCAATGGGTATGTTGTTCCAATGTTGTCGTCGGATGAGTAATGTGACATTCTTGTTAAACCTGAATCCGAATGGACGGCTGAAGAAACCAATAACGCTAGTTTTAACGAAAAGACCCTAAATGCGATTTTTGGATGGATTGATCTTTACATGTTCAAGCTCATTCAAAACTGCCCTACGGCTAAGGATGCATGGGATACTTTGCAAATTCATTGTGAAGGTAGCTCAAGTGTTCGTCGTACAAAGCTAGGCATGCTCATGAGCAAATATGAATGTTTAAGGATGGAAGAATCGGATGACATTAAATCCTATTTTGAAAAGTTGATTGGCATATCTAATGAATGTCAAGTGCTTGGTGAACCATTAACCAACACTCAACTTGTTGAAAAGGCTCTCCGATCTCTTCCTGAAAAGTTCAACTTAAAGATTTGTCTCATTAAAGAAGCTCACAATCTTGATACTATTGACCTTCATACCTTAATAAGCATTCTCAAAACCTATGATATGAACATTGAGAATCAAAGGAAACTATATAAGAGCAAGAATGTGGCACTTCAAGTATATAAGAGCAAGAATGTGGCACTTCAAGTCCAATCCTCGGAAAATCAAATTAATAAAGAGGATGAAGATCTTGAAGAATTTGGTGAAGGTGCTAATGTTGCCTTACTCACTCGAAAATACAATTCGATGGTGAGGAAGTTCAACAATGAAAGGAATCAATTCAAATCTAAACAACATCAAAGCCAAGGCTTCAATCAAAAAGCCACAAAGTCCAAGTACTCAAAAAAGGAAGTCTACTAAGAAGAGTCAATTCAGATCGTACCAAATTTGATCCCAAACGACTAGAGTCTGTGCAATGTCATGCATGCTCGGGTTGGGGTTATTATGCTAATGAATGTGCAAACACTCTAAGAAAATTTGGTAAGAATCTGTGGGTCTCTCTTAGTGACGATGAAGGAGAAGACGAAGGAGATCAAGAAGTCGAATCACAAGCAATGTTGGCCACTGTTTACGAACAGTCACTGTCAGATAATGAAGATGTCATCTGTAATGTTGCCTCAGATGTCAAGACATTTCAGGCAACATCTGCAACAACATCTGCATCTCCAGCAACATCTAAAAGGTACATATTCTTTAACTATCTTGATGTTAATTGCTTTAGTGATTTTATTTCTAGTGGTGAGGCTGAGTGTTTGAATCAAGTTGAAAGAAATGATGAGATGATTAAGGAATTACAAAATATTTGTCAAGCCTTAATCGTTGAATCCGGTCAACTTGACTCAAAAGCTAAATCTTTAATTCGTGAAAATGTAGATTTAAAAGGCACAATAACCCGATTAGAGGTTGCACTTACCAAAAATGATATAGAATTTGGTAAGATTCGTGCAAAACTGGATGTAGCATAAGCAACCTTCTGTAAGTTCAACTCAGGGACTTCTAAATTGGATGAAATACTTAGTTTAGTAAACCATCACATACAGGTATTGGGTACCAAAACTCTTTTGAAACTACATGCTCTAGTGTATTTGACAAAAATGAGAAAATATGTTTTGTAAAAGAAAAAGAAATGAAAGATAAGTTATCATATATGTCAAAGAATAAGAAGTTTGTGTGTCGTCATTGTAACTCCCCTGTACACTTAAAACCTTATTGTTTCAAACTTCAGAATTATGTGAGTGAAATGTTGCCTAAAAGACTGTCCAACATCTCGGACAACATTCAAAGCAACATTTCAGAACTGAAAGGTAAAAAATGTTTTAAAAGAGTTTGGGTTCTCAAAATGGATGTAACTTGCAATGTTGCGATTGTCGCGCCCATTGTTTTTACCGCGGGCTCCGCGGCGCGACTGGCGTCGATTCCCCTCTATGGATTGGATAAAAATGCTTTGCTGAGGAGTCGTCACTTAATTATTCTAAGGTGAATTAGGGCACCTAAATGTTTAACTAAATGCTGCAAAATAACTCTGATTTTATGGTCTGCGAAACTAATGAGATTCTAGGTAAGGGTTCTTTATTATCCTAAAGGGAAGGAGTTAGGCATCCTTTAAGATCCGCTAACTTGCGGTTATCCGGTCAAACTCAGATTAATTATTGTGCTAAGAAAAATGCATGTTTAAAAGTATATAAAGTTAAAAAGATGTTTGCAAATAATTAATAAAAGATGCATTTGATAATGTAAAGATTTTACCATTTTTTCATTTGAAGGTCTCGCAAAGATGATTGCGATTTTGAAAAATAAATTCCGACATAAAATCCGGAAAGAGTATGCATGGCATTTTTATGCAACTATATATAATAAAAATAATTGAGATAAAAGACATGCATTTGTGGCATTATTTATAAAAATACATGTAAAGTGAATTTAATTAAAACCATGCATTTTTGACAATTGATAGAAAAGCAATTTATTTATAATGCCAAAGAAGTAATCCTCTTTTTTTGGAAATCATTTTGAGTTGCAAATCGAAAAAGACAAACTTTTTGTAAGATTAATAAAGCGAATAAAAGATGACAAAAGTTGTTTTGAAAATTTTGAATATGCATGACGAGCCTAAAAATAGATAACTAGAGGAGGGTTTTTAAGTTTGAACTAACCGAGCCTACAAATAAATAAGCTAGCGACGTCCAGTTTTTTACTACCCTATTAATTAATTCTAAGTGTACCTATTCTAAACATTTCAAATAATTACATAAGTACAATAAATAATATTACAATACCGAATCAAATAAAGTTGAATTAAAGAAAGTAAGAACAACAACAAAATAGATAATCTCCTAAGGGTATTTTTGTCTTCTTTAACTGTGTTCCTTGCAAGCTGTCAAGAACAAGCGCTTAGAAATCAGTTGAATATAAATAAACTTCGGATCTGTATCCAAAACAATAAATGTTTTGATTACGGAGGGCTCAGACTTAAATTTTGAAAAGATCATTCCAATCACGTCGTGGCTGCGAACATATGACTCGTTGGTCATTTTAGTTGCCTCGCCTACTAAACATGTTGGTCTCTCGGATGAAAGAGAAAAAAAAATTTAAGTTTCATCCTTGTCCGGAAGTTTTATTCCCGTCTTTGCAACTGTGGAGGCCTCAAGATCAACGGATATTTCATCGGCCAGTGTAGTATCATGTTCAAATCAGCAAAATTATACCAAAGCAGCAAGCCGAAACCGAGAGACAATTTCCGAAGGGACACGACCTCAAATTCAATTTCATTGGCCTAAATGTAGTATTTGTTCAAATCAGTAAAATTATACCAAAGTAGCAAGCCAAAATCGAGAGACAATTTTCGAAGGGACTTGGTCTCAAATTCAATTTCATTGGCGTAAGTGTAGTATTTGTTCATATCAGTAAATTATACCAAAACAACAAACTGAAACAGAAGAGCATTTTTCGAAGGGGCGCGGTCTCAAATTCAATTTCATTGGCCTAAATGTAGTATTTATTCAAACCAGTAAAACAGTAAGATATTCGTGTACAGATGTTTAAATGCCATAAACCAATAGTTCGCAATTAAAAATGTCCGACCCAAATTCTGAAATTTTCGAACCGAAACAGAACTTGAAATGCTTCTGAAAATTCGACCCGTCCTGAAATTTGAGCCCACTCGGATTTTGACAAACACAGTAGAGAAAATTAGGATATCGATCCAGTTCTGAAAAACATACCCGGATAGATGACCCGGATTTCGGTCGGCCCGACCCGAGAAATGCAACCCGAAACAGTGGAGACCCGGAATCAATTTTTGGATTTTCAGATAACCAATAACAAGATATTAAACACAAAATCTGGAAAAAACTTTACTTGAACGGGATGGACCCGACCCGGATCAGGGGGTCTCGACCCGAATCAAAATTTTTGCCAATTTCAGATAACCAACATGATATAAAACACATAAATATGGTTCTTACCCCAAAACCGGGTCGACCGAATCCGAACAGTGACCCAAATCGAAGACCCGAAAACAGTGAAGAACAAAACACAAAAAATAGATTTTTCGGATGGGGTTTACGGGACCCAATAAAAGTATCTAAAACAAAGTTCAAGAATGAAACTGGCCCCTTTTCCTTCCGATTTTGGACTTATTTTCAGACTTATTTCTTGAATAACAAGGAGGGTGAAAACTAAAAATCAAGCACACAATAAATATTTTTCTTTCTTTTCTGTCCGGTCTCTTTTTCTTTTTTCGGTCCGATCCCGGTTTCTTTTTTTTTTTTAAGATCAAAAGGGAGGTTTTATATGTGGATTCGTACCCCTCAACGTTCAAGAACGAGTTCGAATTTCAAATAAAATGGGCCAAAAATCGCGAATTTGAAGGGGCATGGGTTGCTGATTTTAGGGGATAGGGTATGGGGGTTGACGGGTTGGTGGTGTCAGGGGCAGAGGGGGGTTGGTGGTGTCAGGGGTGAGGTGACCAGCGCCGTGTGGGGTCGGGGCATGGGTGAGGTGCGGCGATGGGGTGAAGGGTATGGGGTGATTTGGTTTGGGGTTTTTAGGGTTTGGTTGGTTTTTTTGGTTTTAAGGGATAGTGGGTGTAAGGGGATGGGGAGTTGGGCTCGGATTTGGGCCGGCTTGGGTCGGGTTGGCCGACTTGGGCCTTTTCGGTTGGGCCTTGGATGGGGTCCGAAAATGGGGTGGTTTGTTTTGGGTAGAAATTGTTTTGGGTTCGGAAATAAATGAGTTATGGATTTAAATATAAAAAGGGTTAAAATGAGTTTGAATAAAAAGGGATTATTATTAAAAAGATGTTTTGCGAAAAATATAAATCATAAAGATAACGATGTGATAATAATAAAAATATAATATTTGCGAAATGATGAATGCTTGATAAAAAATAGAAATGCGATGCCATTTTGCGGAAAATAAAATAACATAGAATTTTCGGATAAAACTATGATTATGATAAAAAAAAATGCAAATGACAGTAAAAAAATGCAAATAATAATAATAATATTGAGAATAATATATATATATATATATATATATATATATATATATATATATATATATATATATATATATATATATATATGCGCATGTATGTATATATATTAAAATTGTTTTGAGGTGTTAAAAAAATATTTAAAATTATAAATAAAATCAAAAAATGTGGGACAAAAATGGGTGTCAACAACGATAACTGCTTTAAGAACTAACATTTTAGGTTCTTGGTACTTTGATAGTGGATGTTCTCGCTACATGACAGGTACAAAGGAGTTTTTAAAGAAATATGAGTCATTCAATAGAGGTAACGTAACCTATGGAGGTGACAGTAAAAGCAGAATAATTATAAGAGGAATCTTGGATGTTCCTGGATTTTCATCCTTGAGAAATGTCTTACACGTTGAGGGCTTAATGGCTAGCTTGATTAGTATTAGTCAACTGTGTGACGATAATCTTGAGGTAAAGTTCAATAAGAATGCCTGTAAAGTTACAAATGAAGCTAATGAATGTGTTATGTCAGGTACTAGAACATGTGATAATTGCTATCTTGTTGCGAGATAAGAAACTTGCAATAATGTTAAGCTCGACGACACAACACTGTGGCACCAAAAGTTGGGACATGTCAACTACCGCAATCGGAAAAAGTTGGTCTCATATGAAGCGGTTAGAGACTTAACCGATCTTAGCCATAAAGGTAAAACAGTCTGTGAAGATTGTCTAAAAGGTAAGCAGACTCGTGTTTCCCATAATGTTGTCCAAAATGAGGGACAACATTCAGGTACGTCTCACTGTTTTCAATTATTGCACATGGATTGTATAGGTCCAATTGAGCTAGACAGTTTAGGAGGCATGAGGTATTCCTATTTGATAGTAGATGATTTTTCTAGATATTCATGGATATATTTTTTGAAAGAAAAATCACAAACTTTTGACATGTTTGAAATTTTGCACTATAGAATTAAGAACTTATTCTATTCTCCTATTTTTCGGATTAGATCCGACCATGAAAAATGATTTGAAAATAGCCACTTCACAAAATTTTGTGAGAAAAATAGAATTTTCCATGACTTTTCAACCCCCAAAACCCCTCAATAGAATGGGGTGGCTGAAAGGAAGAATAGAACATTGCAAGAAATGGCTAGAGTTATGCTTAGTTCTAAAAAATTATCAAAACATTTTTTTGCTGAAGCCTTAAATACTGCCTGTCACAACACTAATAGAGTCTATCTAAGGCCTGAAACAAATATGACACCCTATGAGCTAATTAATGGAAAGAAACCTAACTTGCTTTACTTTCATGTGTTTGGGTGTATTTGTTACATTTTAAATGATAGAGATCAATTGGCAAAGTTTGACTCTAAGAGTGATAAAAGAATTTTTGTTGGCTATTCACAAAATAGTCATGTTTATCGAGTGTACAATCTGAGGACCAAAACTGTACAAGAGTCTATAAATGTCATTTTGATGATTTTTTTATCTAACAGAAAATACAACTGAAAATAACATTACAATTTCAGTGGAAAATGTGCAGACTGTTGAAGAACCAGATGTTGCCTCAAATGTTACCACATCAGAAGCAACATCTGAACCAGAACCAGAGATCACAGAAGGTGTGAATGAGGAGTCTAATGCTGAATTGCTAGATCAAGTTAGAAGGGACCCCTCATCGAAGATTAGGAAGAATCATCCAACAGGTCAGGTGATAGGGGGAGTTTTTTAGGGAATTAGAACAAGAGGGAAAGAACCACTCAATTACAAAGACATGGCTAATGTGTGTATGTCTACCATATACCAAAAGGTTAGTCTTTCTTGTTTCATATCTACTTTAGAACCAAGAAATGTTTTAGAAGCACTTAAAAATGATTTTTGGATTCAAGCAATGCAAGAAGAACTTGAATAATTTTCTCAAAATAAAGTCTAGGACATAGTTCCTCGTCCAAATAATACAAATGTTATTGGAACTAAGTGGATTTTCAAGAATAAATCATATGAATCAGGAACTGTTGTTAGAATCAAAGCTCGTATAGTTGCTCAAGGATATACTCAGGTTGAAAGAATCGATTATGATGAAACCCTGCACATATGGCTAGAATTGAATCAATCAGACTGCTTCTTACCATTACATGTTTTCTAAAAATCATTTTACACCAAATGGATGTAAAATGTGCATTCTTAAATGGTTTTATAGATAAGGAAGTTTATGTTGAACAACCAAAAGGATTTGAAAATCCTCATCATCCACACTATGTATACAAGCTCAAAAAGACTTCGTATGGGTTAAAACAAGCTCCTCGTACATGGTATGGTCATCTAACTAACTTCCTCCTTGAATTTGGTTTTAATCGTGGTGAAGATGATCGTACTTTATTCATTAAACATCACAGTGTAGATATTATTATTGCTCAAATCTATGTAGATGACATAGTCTTTGGTTCGACCTCACAGTCTTACCTAAAGACATTTGTTGATGCAATGTCATCGACATTTGAGATGAGCATGATTGGGGAACTAACTTTTTTCTTAGGCTTGCAGATTAAGCAAAGTGAAGATAGAATCTTCATCTCCCAAAGCAAATATGCCAAGAATCTAGTTAAGAGATTTGGATTGGAGAATGCTAAACAGATGAAAACTCCAATGGGATCATCGTAGAAGATATGTAAGGATAATGTTGGTGAAAATGTCGACCCAATATTGTATCGATCCATGATAGATAGCCTTCTATATCTCACTGTTAGTCGTCCTGATATAATGTTTAGTGTTTGTGTTTGTGCTCGATTCCAAGCCTGTCCCAAAATTTCACACTTAAATGTTGTGAAACGTAGCATTAGATATGTTGTCGGCACATGTGAGTTGGAAATTTGGTATTCCAAAGACACTAATCCTAATTTAATAGGGTATAGTGACTCAGATTCGGCTGGTGATGTGGATGATAGAAAGAGTACAAGTGGAGGATGTTTTTACCTTGGCAATAACCTTATTTCTTGGTACAGTCGTAAATAAAATTGTGTCTCACTTTCAACTGCTGAATCTGAATATGTAGCAGCTGAAAGTTGTTGTTCTCAGTTAATATGGCTAAGACACATGTTAGACGACTATGATTTTTCAAGTAACATTTTAGTTTTGTATTGTGATAATTTGAGTGCTATAAATATTTCCAAAAATCCAGTTCAGCACTCACGTACAAAACATATTGATATTAGACATCACTTTTTAAGAGATTTGGTTGAAAAACAATTAGTTCAAATTGAACATGTTGCTTAGAAAGGGATTTTTGTAAAAATATGAAAATCCTAAAACTAAGGGATTTTTGTTGCTTAGAAAGATTTGTCATTAGAGATGGCAATGGATCCTGGACCCGGTCCGGATCCGGTGGATCCAGATCCGTTTTATAGGATATAGATCTTCAAAACTTGGACCCGACGGATCCGGATCGAACCCGGATCCAATTCTGACGGATCAGATCTGGATCTGGATCTTGTATTTGAGATCCGTATCCGGTCCAGATCTGACCCGTGGATCCATTTTTTATTAAATATATTCATATTCTAGAATGTAATTTTATAAGTATTTTCTTAAAATTGTTAAGCACATCAAAGCAAGTTTAATTTATCCCCGCGTTAACTCAAAACCCAAAAATAAGGAGGTAACTTCAATAATAAAATCAATGTTATATTAGTGAATGACTAACATCTCCATAGACAAGTAGTTAAAATTATATTCACTTCATTTGTGAAGATTCCAAGCACATGCAAGTTCTGCATTGTGGAAATACTAGTTAGTATTTTCCACAACTATTGTCATTGTCCAACATTTTTAATTAATAGCTCACAATCAAAACGAGACAACGAACAAAATATCTCATATGAACATTTCAAAATTGAAACACAGTAAACTGTTAGCTAAGTAAAAATCGTTTGTCAGTTTAAAAAAAAATTCTTAGCAAGGTTACATTCTTAGCAAGGCAAATTTTTTTACATGTGGATCCAGATCCGATCCGTGGACCCGGTGAATCCGAATTTGGATCTGATATTTATGGACCCGACGGATCTGGATTCGGATCTGGATTCAGGTATGAAAAATGGATCTGGATCTGGATCTAGTAGGATCCGGTCCGTTGCCATCCCTATTTGTCATGTATATAAATATTCCTCTCATTTGTTTTTTTTTCATTTCTGATTTTCCCTAAAAATAAAAAATTAAAAAAAGGGGAAATCACATCACATCTCGGTAAAATCTCTACCTACCCGATGGAATCATCACCATTCCAAACTCCATCCTCAATCACAAACTCAAATTCCTCAAAACCTTCTCCACAATATTCACCTATGGAAACCTCTCCAATGTCAACACCAATATCAGCCAACACACCGACCAACACTCATTGAGTACTAGCCCTCCTATGATCACTGAATCGTCTAAGAAAAATGAACTGCAACAACCTTGCCGGTTATCTTCTTCACCATCCACAGATGACTTATCCAAAGCTATAGTACTTAAAGGTTTAGATGCACCTTTAGACATTAGCTACCCAGGTGATGACAATAATCCAATAGATGTTGATGAAACATTTGATATTTCAGCATTGGGTAAAATACCAAGATTCTCCACCTTACATACTCGTCGATCGAGTAGAATGTTTGAGAGAACAGGTCATGAAGAACCAAGCCACAAAAGGTCCAGGTTTGATACATCTATTCCTGCTTGCTCGAGCAGTGACAGAGATGACATAGACTGTGTGCTCTCAACTGAAGAGAGTGAAGAAGAAGAAGAACCAACTGCCTCTGTACCTCAGAATGTGTCTCAAGACGAGAAAATTCCTGATGAGACTCCACTGACGAGATTCTATCCAAAAGGAATTCCCAGACATGCTAAATCAGGTACTGCTCTAAATGTTGCCACTGATGCTACAACATCTCATGTAACATTTCAGCCAACATCAGAAGAGACACCAACACCAACATCCTCCAGCAAAATCGAATCTGATTCAGACCTTGAGGTATTATCTTCTCAGACAAATTCTATTCTAAAACTAATTATGATAATTGGGACTGGTACAAGAATAAAGTTATTAGGTCTGAAAAAGTATTAGACATTGCCTCATGTTCAGAATATGGTTTGGTAGAGTTCTTAAAAGAAAGACAGCTCCTAGAATCTGTTACTGAGAAAGGATCGTATGTTGATAAAATAGTCAGGTTGTCTTATGATAATTTGAGCTCTGCTATAGAGGAAACATCCTCGAAGAAATTTGGGAAGGTATATCTATATAACAGAGTATATTTTTTCACACCTGCTGTTATAAATCAATGTATGGGATTAAATGCTGAGGAGAATGTTAGAGAAGCAGACACTACATTGGATAATAGAGATAAAGTAATTGAGTACCTCACAAGAGGTATATTGCATAAATGGATCTCTAGATGTCCAGCCTCCGAATTAACAGTCTTGTTTGTCACCCTTCATAAAATTGCTATACACAATTGGCTTCCTTCAATGAATGAGTCGATTGTAACTACAGAACATGCCTCTCTTATCCCTCTCTGATATACAAAGTTTTAACTACCCAAGTTCTTAAGCCTAAGAGAGAGGACATATTAGGGAAGGCTCATGAACTGTACACAGTAAACAAAGCAGTTTTGAAGAGTAGAGACAGAATCATCGATCTACACTAGAAAATGGAAGGAAATAGTGCATATGTTGACAGGAATATCACCAACATTCTTAGCAACACTGATGCATGATAGTTTCCACTAGGGCTGGCCAGTGGGCCGGGACGGCCCGACCCCGACCCGAGCCCGCCCCGGTCTCGCCCTGATCCCGCCAAAAAAATAAATAAATAACGGGGGCGGGACTCGAACTCGGGACGGGACGATGTCTCGTCCCGCGAGACCCGAGCCCACCCCAAGCCCGCTTGCCCCGACCCCGTCCCGAGCCCGACCCCGCCCCTTTGCAAAAATGGTCGTTGCACCAACGACCATTTTAGATTATGGTCGTTGGCCAACGGCCATTTTAGGCCCCCCTCCCCCAACCCCTTAATATTTATTTTTAACCCATAAGTTATTATATTTACACTTTAACCCAATTTTCCAACTATAAATAACTCATTTTCTCTTCATTTTTCTCACAAATCTTCCTACAATCTCTCTAATTTCTCAATATATCTCTCTACAAGTCTACATTGTTTGCTAAATATTCAATTTTATTTATTCATTTGGGAATTGGGAGTGAAGTTGGCAACTAGCTTGAGGATCTTCCATCGAGCAAAGTTTCAATTTTCAACCTCTCGATTACACGTCGACGTTACGTCGGCGTTTGGTACATTCGTTCCTTCATTAATTTATTATTGTCTGTTTATTTTATTTAGTGCACTTAATTTTATTGTCTTTAATTATTTATTATCATAATTAAAATGGAAGGATTAAAAGGTATGTTTAAGGGTAAGGGTGCTTCTTCTAGTAGGGGCAACCAGGGCAAGGGTACTTCTTCTAGTCATCTTATTCCTACACCGGATGATTTTGTTGATACTCAACATTTTCCTACAATACCATTAGATTTAGACCAGGAGCTATTTTCTGGAACTCAAGAAGACTTTAATTTAGACGATGATCTAGATGATATACCCACTAATGTTGATGACAACACACCCACTAGTGCACCTTCAACTGAAATACCTCCTATTCCCCCTAGTATGAGACGAGGTCCAAAGAAAGCGACCATTAAAATCGGATGCATGGACATTTTTGATAGGGACGTAGAGAATCAAATAGCCATATGTAAAATTTGTAAAAATGTTTTAAAATTTAAAAGCTGAAAAGGTCACGGTGGGACGGGGTTTAATTAGACACGTAGTAAGTGCTCATCCAGCTAGGTATGCCCAATACCAGGCTTCAAAACCGGTGCGCAAACGCCCGCTCCATCGGGACAAGGTTCACATCGACATCGCCGGACCAAGTACAGGGTCAAATTAACCCTATGACGGGGGGAATTGTAGGCTCTAAATACAATAAACATAGAGATAGGGAAGTAATATCAAAATTAGTTGCTGTGGAGGGTTTGCCTTTTTCATTTCCTTCATCTCCCGGTTTTATTCATTAAATTAGAGATATATATAATCCTGCTTTTAACGGTTTTCCTAGATCAACTATTAAGAGAGATGTATTTAAATTTGCGCATGAATATCAACAATATTTACGTTTTTCATTATATTATTTTAATGGCAAAGTATCTATCACGTCTGATATAGGTCGTAGTACTAACGGCCATGATTATTTAACTGTAACTTGTCATTGGATAGATTATAAATGGTCTATGCAAAAACGTATTTTAGCGTATAGATATATAGATGATAGGCACACTGGTACTTTTATTGCAGAAAATATTTATCAAGTGTGCGATTATTACGGAATTACCGATAAAATTATGACTATTACATTAGATAACGCTTCTAATAACAATTACGCAATTACAATTTTAAAAATAGTTTAACTCCATCTTTTCAGGACCATTTTCATATAAAATGCGTTATATATATATAACTTAATTGTAAAGGATGGTCTATCACTTTTTGAAGACATTCTTAGTAAAATACAATTTGCTATAAACTTTATTTTTAAAAGTAATAAAGTACAACGTAGAAAAGAATATAAAAAAATTTGTCATGATTGTGGACTACCCTATAGAAAAATTCCACAAGAAGTATCCACTAGGTGGAATTCTTTATACGAGCAACTACTTGTTGCTTATGACTATAAATTACCTATAACTTTATTTTTTAACTCTCATAATAAAAAGCCAGCTGATATGATTTTATATAGTGATTGGGAAAAAATTTCCGAACTTATTGTATTTTTAGAGAAATGTTTTCAAGCAACAAAAGAATTTTCCGGTATATATTATCCTACTCTTTCAACTATGTTATTTTATATAACTCTAATATTTTTATTACTTAGTGAATATATGAAAAAACCAGCTTATAAGGCAGTTATTAAAAAAATGTTTCTCAAAATAAAAAAATATTTTATTCCTATTCCCTATATTTATATTATTGGTTCTGTATTAAATCCTACTATTAAAATAGACGGTACTAAATCACTAATCGAAACTATTTACGATTGTATAGAAGTACTACCACCTCCAAGTCCCAAAAATCTAAATCACCCACCACCTATTGAACAAACTATAGAAGAAGTGTTGTCTAGCGTAGAACACCAATGCAAAAATATATATAGATTTTATCAACAAGAAAATGCTAGTAACTTACCAGCTTCCATACCATCTTCTTCATCTTCAACACAACCTCACAAAAGACATGTTGTTTCTGCGGCTAGTATTGAAAGCCTCAGAAATAGAATGTGCGGCCGTACCTCTACTACTAACCAAATTAGCGAGTTGTATATTTTTGTTTTGCAGGGTTCTGTACCGTATCAAGAAGTTATCAATGAAGATGGACATGAAGACTTGTCAAATCTTTGGAGGGAATGAGAAGACCTTTCCGACACTTTCATTGATGGCTCGAGATGTTTTGAACATTCAAGCGCCGCCAATCAAGGCTGAAAGCGCTTTTTCTCGCAGCAGATATCAAATAGGAGACCACAGACACTCATTAGCGGGAGACGACTTGAAATTGCAGTATTATTCAGAGATTGGATACGAGCGGAGCGGAGAAGGTGCGGTCAACCGGAGATCAACGAAGAAGATGATGAAAACTACAACGAAATCTTAACCGAAGGTAGTGGAAGCGACGTGGATCAATTTGACCAACAAATACCAATTCCAACCTAAGAACCACATAAAATCATCAAGCAATTAGAACATGTTTTTTTGAGAATGTAATTTTTTTAATTGTAATTTTATTATGTAATTTGCAACTTTTGGACAACACCACAAAGTTGCAATTTAGATTTTAGACAATTGTATTTGTATTACAAAAAAAACATATGTCTATTAAATAATATAAGAGGCACAAAAACAGCCTTGTGATGTTTTTATTACACTATCTTATTTTGTTTATTGAGTTTTTTATACATATGTTATTTAAAAAAAAAGGAAACCCGTCAGATCCCGCCGAGCCCGACTCGACCCGAGCCCGCCTCGACCCGACATCAAGGGGATCGGGATCGACTGACTTGCTCGATCCCACTGCACCGACTCCCGCCAGAGTTCGCCGACCCCAACCCCTTCTCTCCCCGCCCGCCGACTCGACCCCGACTGCAGCCCACCCGCCCGCTGCTGATTCGAGCCCACCCATCGCCACTCTTAGTTTCCATTGTCTACTGAATGACTTGTGAATCAAATTGCAAATATCAACCAACAAATATCTGGGGTTGATACTGTGAGAAATGCTCTAATTCAAAGCAAAGACAATTTCATGTTGCTGCTTTCTTCACAAAAAGGGGGAGAAAATGATGCTGCTGAAGCCGAGAGAAGCAGAGGAAGTGCTGATGCAGGGGGGCTGGGGAAGAAGGCTAGAGGTTGTTGTTCTGTGCAGAGAAGCAGTTATGTAGGAGTAGAAAGCTGCTGAAAGTTGTTGTTGTTGTATGATGAGTTAAGAGGAGCTCTAGCTACTGGTTGATACTGTGTGAAGGTCGTGAATATTGAATTGAGTGGACAGAATATTTCTTTTTATGGTTTGTATATAAATCTATATAAGTAGATGATATGTATATATGTGCTATTATCTTTCTTCTTTTCTAATCCTATAAGAATGGTATATGTATATGTTGTTTGTATATATTGTGTTTATATGCCATCATAGGTTGAGGGGGAGCATTATTATACTCATAGATGTTGGAACAACATTTATGACATTGCCATAAGTCACTTGCACATATTAAAATAGGTTTTGTGAAGAAATGCAAAAAGGGGGAGAATGTTAATTTTGGGTTTGGTGTTGTGACATTTTGCCCAACATATCATTTTCGGTACTAAGTTAAAATTCAGAAATGTTGGAACAAATGTCACGACATTCGGACCAACATTCTATAAACAGTTTTGTCTTACTTCACGGACTGAAGCAAATCTCGTGGGATTTTTACCACGATGTAAAAGTGACTTGGCAAGGTGTTTAGGAGCTGATGAAACATGTGGGAAGAACAAGTCAAAGTTGGTGCTAAGCTTGGGGAACAAGTCCAAGAAGTTGAGGATTTTGCTCCATGATCTTCTCCAACAAATTCTAGCGGTTGCCCTTCTTTCCCTCAACCTCCACAACCAATCAATGAGTTTTTCAAGGAAGACTCTCTACTATAAATAGAGAGGGAAGAAGAGTGAATCGATATCCAGAAAAAGATTGCAAAAAAATCAAGAGAGCTCTCGAGAATTCACTTGTTGTCTGAGCTTGTCGACAACATTCTGTCCAACATTATAATTGATACTTAGATTCTAGATTTGTTCTTCATTGAAGCAATTATAATGAGATGTTGTTTATGTCTATTTAGATAGATTTTTTAGGCAGAAGTCATCTGCGACTTCAACTTTTTAATTCCTTTGGTATTATCTTGTAATATTGTAAAAGAAGGAATTTATTTAATTGTATATAAATATATACAATACTTTCTGTCACTGACCGTCATAGGTTATAAAATCAATATAACCTATTTAAAATTAAACGTTTGTGTTCTTTATTATTTCCGCTGTTCTTTACTCTTCAAAGGTTTTTCTGTTTTACCGAAGTGTTGCCACTTGTGACAGACAACATTATTGCCGACATTACAAACTGTATTGGCATTCGATTTATTTTTACTTTCGGTTTGTTTTTATTGTTCCATAGCATACCTCGGGACCCATCAATATTCGAGGGCAATCCAAATAAGATTGCTGATCCATTTGATTTCGGTGGTGGACTCGTGAAAGCAGATGGTTCAAAAGATCCCGGCCTAGTCTATGATATGGGAACCTTTGACTACATTATCCGTGCTCAATGGGCTATAACAATAGTGCCATCGGTATGCTCATTGATCAAGCTGCATCTTGTCCAATCAAGAGGCCATCAATTCTTGATGTTAATCTTCCTTCTGTAACCATAGTACCATACCATGCCTCAAGAAAACAGTTACTATTAGAAGAACAGTGACCAACGTCGGATCAGTGAACTCCAAATATAAGGCCATCATTGAGCCTCCACTTGGCATTACCATAAAAGTAAAGCCCGATACTTTGATATTCAACTCCAACACCAAGAAAATCTCTTTCACTCTCACCATTTCAACCACTCACAAATACACCACAGGCTATTATTTCGGGAGCTTAACTTGGACTGAGAGTAAGAAGACCTATATCTGTGAACAGAGTTCCCAGAACTTGTTGGCTAGAGTACAGAATGGATGCATGAGTTTGCTAATTTATCTCAAATTTTTTTGCTAATTTATCTCAAAAATTTATGTAATCTATGTACACCAATGAATTCATGAATGAAGTTCTCTGCAAAATAAATCTTTCTTTCTTTCCCTTTACTATAATAATCCATAAAAAGAAAGAAAAAAAGAAAATCCCTTACAATGACTTAAAAAGTCCAAAGTATAGAAACAAGAAATAATCATACTTATAAATTATTAATAGTGTTTCCTCAAACTTCCAAATTCTATTTATTTTGAAAAAGTAATTTTGGAGTATAGCGTTTGTGTTTGGCTAATCAATTTGAAAAAAAAAAAACTTTAGCACACATTAGAGCAACAATTTTTACTTGATCACGGTTCTAAAAATAATTTGGATGAAAAACTACTTTTCAGCTTCTTAAAATACAACTTGTGCCTACTACGTAAAAGCGCTTCTTTTTTTTTTTTTGGGTAAAAGCGTACTGTAACACTCTAACTCTCTATAATAAGCATTAAAAATAACACTCTCCTTCCCAGGCCAAACAGGCTAACTCAGTATGAATCAGATAAACAAATCAGTGCTGATCTCTGCCTTCACCGAGATAATCTTTCATTTTAACCAATTAAGTAATCATAACAGTTATGTATAACTTATCAAGCATCCATTTGATACACGAAAACTCAACATCTTGAGCTAATCTGATAGTACGCAAGCTCTCTTTAGCCACTATCATAAGAAGGTCTTAAATTGTTTCCCCTACTTTCGATTAATCTACTAATAACTGTACAGGGCAAAATTCGTGTAATACAACTGGACGAACTATGTTGTGACACGTGGTAGATGGTGTTGAGTCATGTCCATGTCAGCTTATGTGTCACACCCAACCTTGGGGGAGGGGGGGTTGGCACCCAACACCTGAAGGCCCGAGCGAATCAATCATGACATCAGTAACCTGTGACATAATATTGGGCCGGCAAGACCACTAAACGACAACAATAATAACCAGACATGACCACCTGCAAGAAGAAAAAGCCCAACAGACCGACAAGGCCATAAAAAAGTGACATCGACTATCCAGAAGGCCGACAAGGCAGACAAAACACATATATACACTGACTGCAAGTCTACAAGCCTCTAAGAGTATTGTACAACGTCTAATCGTCGGGACAGGGCCCTACCATACCCAAAACCATATATATATATACATATGCATATGTACCTATATGTTAGATATACACAATATACTCTATCTATATTGTGTATACTATGTATCCCAAAATTGGAAAAGATTACTGCCACCCGTGGGCAGCGCCCCCCCCCCCCCTTCTCCTCTACTTTGTACAATTATGTAATGTAATATTGTAGTGTAATTAGTATTGTACACTTACCATAATTGTATAGTTAGTCTCCATATAGAATAAGGTTTTAGGAATAGGATTCTCCTATTATGGAAATATGTAACTTGTATATATACCCTTTCAATTAATGAAAATAATCAAGGGGATTATTTCTTTCATGGTATCAGAAGTCTAGGTCAAACAACAATTTCTCTCCCAAAAATTTTTGTTCTTCGGCCAAGCATAAACCGAGCCTCCCTCCTCGGTTTTTGACACCTTTTTCCTCTCTCAAAATCTCGTTTCCAAATCCCTCTATCACCAATTATTCTTTCGTTATGTCTACGTCAAAGAACACGTTTCACCCTGCCCTTGTTGTTTCTAACATCAAGAATCATATCCCTCTAATTCTTGAAATAGAAAATGTCCAATACGCGACGTGGGTCGAGTTGTTCAAAATTCACGCTCGTTCGCATCAAGTCATCCATCACATAATCCCCGCGGCTCCTGGTGATACGGAGGTGCCTACACGTGAGGATGATCCTAAGTTATGGACAACACTTGATGCCACCATCCTTCAGTGGATTTATTATACTATCTCTACCGACCTATTGCAGACGATTATTGAGCCAGAAGCTACGGCGATGGTTGTGTGGGATAGGATGCGTGACATATTCCAGGATAATCAAAATTCCAGAGTTGTTACCCTTGAACAGGATTTTTCCCATGTCAACATGGAAAATTTCCCGAACGTTTCAGCATATTGCAAAAGGTTGAAAGAATTGGCGGACCAACTCCGCAACGTTGGTGCTCTAGTTAGTGAAGACCGTCTTGTTTTACAGATGGTTGTTGGCCTATCCGAGGCCTATAGTGGCGTTGGAACTCTCCTTCGTCAAAGTAATCCTCTTCCGAGGTTCTATCAGGCCCGATCCATGCTTACCTTGAAAGAAGCCAGCTTGGCTAATAATGCTAGTCCCGTGGTCATGATGACATCCTCCACGAATCCTCAAAAATCTTTTAGGGGTGGGGTTTTCCTTTTATAGGAGCCGAGGGAGACCTCAGAGGTTTTGAAAATTTATTTTTCTTCGGTATTTCGGCGATACAATGAGCGGATGCAGCCGGATCAAGTACCAGATAGGTGAGAACCGGAGCGGCCAGAGGAGTTGACCTCGGGCGAGAGGTGCCTTTTGGCAGATCTAAACATTGAAAAATAAACAAATGGTGAAAAAATGTGATCGTTAAGAGATAGAGGTAAAAAAGGAGTACGGAAAGTGCAAACCATGGTTCTGTGCTTTCCATCGATCTTTGGAGATCATCTTCCACGTCCGGTCTTTGTGCGGACAAATACTTATGACTTTTTCAACCCATGTATGAAGGATCTCGACGGTAGCCTGAGTACAGGGGTGGCTAGAGAAAAAGCAACGAAGGAAAATTTCAGAATAAAAGTTGTTAGAGGCATTATAAAAAAATCGAAGAAAAGAGCTTTTGTACTTACAGGTCAAATTCCATTTCTCCGGAAAGGGCATGAATCTTTCCAGAATGATCTCAACAGTAGGAACTGCTATGAATCGTTCCATCCAACCTCAGTCTCGATTTTCATCGAGGCTGGAAAGGATGAGAAATTTTTCTCGCTTAGAGATCTGAATGATCCTGTTGTGGAAAAATTTCAGAACATATACGCGGATCAAATGATCCAAAGTAAAATCCTCGTTGACCTCATTGTCCAAGAATTGGAGGCAGGTAACAAGCCTCTACACTGATAGATCAATTTGCTCAAGACACAAGTCGTAAGTCTTGCATATTTCGAGGATCACGTCACCAATCGGTGGATTGAGTTTGAAAGTGAAGTAGTAGGTATAGACGTTGCAATACCCTGACTTATAAGTGGTAATGTCATCGTCAGGCCCGGGAATGATGATTTCGGAGAGTTTTTCCCAACCGCAATCAGTCCGAACTTTGCCAAAAACGGAGGGGTTGATGGAAGTAGGGTAGTTCTTTGCCATTTCACCCCGATCACTTTTCGAAGTGGCGGCACAAACGGCGAACTCATTGTCACAACGGAAGGTAGATGTGATCATGTCAAAAGTTCTAGGCTCAAAGGCAACCTGAGCTTAAGGAGATTCGTTGGCGCTGGTGGCTTCAACGGTGGCCGGCAGAGACGATGGCAATGGCGAAGAGTGTCTTGAAGAAGAACGAGTGGAAGTTTTAGCCATTGTGATGTAAATAGGAAAGCTCTTGGTAATTTTCTTGAACAGAAAGAGGTGGAGAACTAAATAATGGGAAGATTTCGCAGAATAGATGAACGAGAGAATGAATAATGATAAGATTTCACATCATAGATGAACGAGAGAATGAGCTTTGAGAAGGAATTTTGCAGAAGTGTGAAATGGAAGAAGAATGAAGGTTTTATAGGGGGTCAGTCATCATTACAAAATGTTTTGGTATACAAATTGGAGATGCAGCGCAATCAGAAGGTGACACGTGTCCGGATTAGCAAGAAGACAAGACGTGAGTTAGAGTTTGGAGAAGGCAAAACGTTTCATTTTTCCGCCTATTTCAGAGCTATTTGAAAAGAGACTTCTAAGAGAAGACAATGAAGAAATCATTTCCACTTTCCATCACTTCGGTAAAACTTTGATCCGGAAAGTGTGGGGACTATCTGTATACGATAAAATTCGGCATGACACATGCAAGTTCGAGATGCGAAGTTCGGGGTGGACGGTTGAGTTTGAGCCGGATACGAGTGACACCGAGATGAAGCAGCAATTAGGAGAGTCTGATGAGGGCCAATCGGTTGACACCGGGTGAAGCACCGGAGGCATTTGGTGCATATCTGTTCCGGATATGGCGCTAGTCGTTACTCCTCTATCATTAAGGGGACTTTATTAGTTTTAATTACATTTAATTTGAGATGGAATCTCGGGTATTAATGTCTTATTTCATAGCTATAAAATGAATTCAACTTTCATGTTGGAAGGGCATTCAATTCTCATTACTCACACTTGTACGCTCAATCTGATAAGAAAATACACTCATTAGCTCTCATTTTTGGCTCGTAACCGAGGCAATCTAGCTAAGGCCCAGACCAATCTTGCTAAGAAAATTCATCCAAATCTATAACATTTTAGGCTAATTCTGCTACTTACATTTTTTACTTTTGCTTACTTATTGTTAATTGTTTATCATCTTATCTTGAAAATCGATTCACGTATTCTTAAAATTACTTACCAATTTAACTGTAATTTTTTTGGGGCAAACACCTTATTTTCTGTCCACATTTTCTACTCAAACCAAATAAAGGAAATCTGGATTTAAAGCTGTCTATACTGTCCTGAGTCCTCTTCCTTTCTCTAATTTCCAACCAAGAAGGGAAAGAAGACAAAAGCACAAGGGGGAAAGAATAGTTGGCTCAAAACGAGATATTTATTGAAAAGATATTTTTCTTCGTTCCACAAGGAGGAAAGAATAGTTGGCTTAAAACGAGATATCTATCTTTTTCCTCTTTCCTAAAAGATATTTTTCTTCGTTCCACAAGTAGGAAAGAATAGTTGGCTCAAAACGAGACATCTTTTTCCTCTTTCTTAGACAAAGCAATGAAAAGATATTTTTCTTCGTTCCCTTTCCTACTTTTCAATATTAAGTTAGGTTGCAAATAAGTTGAATTTCTGCCAAGTTCGCTTCGTTAAACTTTCCCAAGAAAACACATTTACATTCTAATACCCGAAATAGTAATGCCCCAACCAATACATTAATGATTTGAGATTAATCCTTACTCCCTCCTGCCCATAATATATGATTACATAATTAAGAAGGTAATTATTATTTTCCAAATTTAACTCTTATTTAGATAAGTAAATTTTACACAATTAAGAAATAATATTAAGTTGATACTATTTAATAAGGATAAGTTAGTGAAAACACTTCTTACTTTCTAAGAATATGTAATTTCTTTAGAGATGTACCCAAACTAAAAATACCATATACTGTAATATAAATCGAGGGAGTAATTCTCTAATTGGACGCTTTAAGTTGTGATCAAATCTTTTATTTTAATTAACAAGAAGGAATTCCGTTAGTCTACGGGACCTTTATTTTAAGGTCATGATCTTTGTACGAAAAAGAGTAATTAATGAGTTAACAAATTTACCTAACCACGTGTGAATATGAAGAAGTTTGTGTTCATAAAAATGTTAAGTAACTTAAGGCAAACAAAAGAAAATTCTTGAATGTAAGGTGTCTAGATAGGAAATGAGATACTTTAACCGAAGATATTTATGAAACAAATAATTCCTTCATTATTTTTATTAATGAATGAATATATATACAATTTACCATTTATATAATATAAAAAATCATATTTTTATTCTACTTCCAAAATAATATTCTATGTGTACAAGATTGTATAATTACGGTAAGTGTACAATGCTAATTATATACAAAATTTATTACCAAAAATAGTGATATACACGATGTGTATACCGTGTATATCACGGTCTCCCAATTGCCTTGGGTTTCCGTGATATACACGGTATACACAATGTAGTATAATGTGTATATCGTGTATTCCAAATATGATATACTTTCACACCCCCGCAGTCATAGCGAGCGGTCTTTGTACGCTGAGACTGTCCCTAAAATCTTCAAATAGGACCGAGGGAAGACCCTTAGTAAAGATGTCTGCAATTTGATATCTGAAAAGAACATGTAAGACGGGTACTTGTCCACGAGCTACCTTTTCGCGAATAAAATGGATATCCATCTCAATATGTTTAGTGCGCTGGTGTTGAACCGGATTCTCAGAAAGATATACGACACTAATATTATCACAATATACCAATGTAACTTTTTTGAATGGGAAAGTGAAGCTCCAAGAGAAGATTACGTAACCAACATAATTCAGAAACCACATTGGCTACCCCTCGATACTCGGCCTCGGCACTAGAGCGTGATAAGGTAGCTTGTCTTTTGGAAGACCACGAGATCAAGTTATCACCAAGAAACATGCAATAACCGGACGTGAAGCGTCTGGTATCTGGACAGCCACCCAATCAACATCGATATACGAGATAAGTGTAGAGGCCGATGATGGATATAGATGCAAACCATAGTCAAGTGTCCCCTAGATGTATCTGATAATGCGTTTGAGCGCATTCATGTGCTCCACCCTAGGATCATGCATAAACAAACACACCTGTTGTACGACATACGTAATATTCGATCTCGTGAAAGTAAGATACTGAAGAGCTCCAACAAGACTGCGATAGTGAGTGGGGTCCTCGTAAGGTAAGCCAGTTGCATCACCCAGCTTGGGATTAGTATCAACTGGAGTGGAAGTAGACTTACACGAGGACATACCATCCCATTCAATTATCTCATCGGCATACTTCCTTTGTGATAAGAATAACTCATCTGCATGACGAAAGACAACAATCCCCAAAAAGTAACTCAAGGGCCCCAAGTCTTTCATAGCAAACTCAAAACTAAACATTGTCATGATAGACTTGTGCAAAGCATCAGACGAGGCAGTCAAGATAATATCATCCACATATAATAGAATATAGGCCAGGGAAGAACCACGATGATATATGAACAATGAATTATCAGACATGTTGTGAGAAAAACCCAATAGACGCAACATAGTCTGCAAACCTATTATACCAATTCGGGTATGGAGGATTTAATCTAAGCGTATGCATCGCTGCCTCAATATTCGTCGGAGTGGGGCCCATTGACTGGAATGCCTGCGGAGGCCGAGGCCCAAGCATACTGGCCTGCTGCCCCGACCCAAAAGAAGATCTGTCGCATGAAGCTGGACCCGAGAAACTGGGCTGGTACTGTTGTGGAAACTGGGCCCAGTTACTCGGGTAAGGGCAACTTGGAAAACACTCACTGTTGGGCCAAGGACCACTGGCCCAGTTCCACTGCCAGGGGGCCCACTACTGAGCCCAATTGGACTTCTGTCCACTGCCCCGAGGTCCACCGCCGTTGCCACCACTGTTTTGGCTGCCGCCGTGATTTTTGCCATTATTTTTACGGTTTTGACCCTTCTTGTCGTCACCGTTGTTGCGATTTTGGACCGAATTGTCAACAAAATTGTAAGACTGATTGGACGACGTCATCATCGCCACAGAACTGGCGACAATAGCCATTTTTTTTTTTGCAAAGTCGGCTTCTTCTAACGTGAGCATCGAACGGACTTGATAAAAATGGGAAAACGGATTACTTTGACGAATGAGAGTTTCAACGCCATTATAGGCCTCATATAGGCTGCAACCATTTGTAGAACAAGATGATTATTGGTAAGAGGCGCGCCAACGTTATGGAGTTGGTCCGCCAATTCCTTGAGTCGTTTACAATAGGTCAAAACATTCGGAAAATCTTCCATGCTTACATGTGAAAATTCTTGCTCAAGGGTGACAACTCGAGAATGTTGGTTGTCCTGGAATATATCACGTAATCTATTCCAGGTAGTCATAGCCGTAGTGTCTGGTTCAATGATCGTCTGCAAAAGGTCGGTAGAAATAGTGAAGTAAATCCACTGAAGGACGGTAGCATCAAGAGTAATCCATAACTGAGGATCCTCCGCGGGAGTTGGGGTAGCGGGAGGAATTATGTGATGGAGAACTTGATGTGAGATGTCGTGAATTTTGAACAACTCCGCTCACGTCGCGTATTGGACGTTTTCCATCTCAAGAACAATAGAGATGCGGTTCTTGATGTTGGAAATAGTAAGGGCAGGATGAAAGATGTTATTTGACTCAGACATAACGAAAGAACAATAGGTGATTTGAGGGATTTGGGAAGAGAGGAGGAAGGGCTCGGAACGCGAGAAAATCGAGACAAGCGGAATCTTTTGGAGAAGGAGGTATGTGAAACCTAGACTTCTGATACCATGAAAGAAACAATCCCTTGATTATTTTCATTAATGAATGAGTATATATACAATTTACAATTTTCATAATATGGAAAATCATATTCGTATTCTACTCCCAAAACCCTATTCTATTTGTACAAGAATTGTATAATTATGGTAAGTGTACAATGCTAATTATATACAAAATTTATTATCAAAAATAGTGATATACACGGTGGGTATACCGTGTATATCACGGTCTCCCAATTGCCTTGGGTCTCCGTGATATACACGGTATACACCAGATAGTATATTGTGTATATCATGTATTCTAAATATGGTATACTTTCAATTTATTCATACCCAGTATTTATATCAAAATAACAAGAACAATTACAGACACCCAATTCCAGAAACACCATGTTAGAAAATAGGAAATAAAATCGAAAAAAAAGACTTTGCCATGAAAGATCATTGTACTTAAAAATATTACTTGTTATTTGTATAATTTTTAATTTTTACGGGGTTAAAAGTAATTTCCCCCTTAATATATGTAAATTAACTTATATTATTACAAGAAAGTCCTTATATTTACATAATAATTAATATTAGAGATGACTTCTCTCTTTCACAAATATATATATGTTTGTTCAATTTAAGGAGTTGTTTGTTCATGGGTTTTTTTCCTTTTTCTATTTTTTTCAAAACCACATTGGGTTCGATTTTGCCAAGTTTTTTAAGTGAAAAATCTTTTCTACTCATAAATTATTTTTGTTTGAAAAAAATTAAATTAAATTAAATTACATGTCCAAACATAATTTTTAAATTTCAAGTACATTTTTAACTTAACTTTAAATTATTATTTTTTCAAATATCACCTTTCTTACCATGCAAAAGTTTCCAATGGTTCAGCATGATGGAAACTTGTCCTTGTTTTCTGGCACAGTTGATCAATTGGGTTAATTGAGGTTACCACAATCCCCATGGCCAAACATTAGTATAATAGTGTCCCTTATTCCAAGGGACAAGGCTAATTAAGCTTCTCTGATTGGATAAGATTTGCTGGCGGCCAGAGAGTACGCTTTTTTAAAATGTCGTTGTTGAAAAAAGGAAAAAGAAAGAGAGAGAAAAGTTGTTGCAATGTCCACCACAAAATTAAAAATCTTGTTAAGATATTTTTACTATTCTCGTGTCCCAGAAGAAGACGAAATTCAGAGTACCTGGATCATGTGTCTGATTTACAAATGAATTCGGTTTCTTTCTAAATAATAATACTCCTAGTATCAAAAAATAAAATATAGGGATAATAATTATGTGTTTTTTCACCCTAAATTGGAGTGTACAACCGGTCCAGAATTGGACCTATATTCTAGATATTGTAGTTTAATATTAGAAATTAAATTTTAGTGTAGAATTTTTTTATTTGCACAATAATATTATCTATCTATATATCTATATTATTATAAAAACATGAATAAAAATGTTAGTTGATCAAAATATATTTTAAATATTAAACGACATGTATGACCTTTTAAATGATTTTTTTTTCTAAAACATAATTTCATATTGGATAAACTTATAATATTAATTTTTTTCCTAATATTTTAGGAGTTCGAATTCAACTGAGAACAAAATCCTAAAACTAACGTACTCCCCTTTTTCCTTTTCTTTTTCTAAATTTGAATTAGTAGGAGATAAGGAGTCCTACTGAAAATTCTACCTTCGTCTGTTCAATCAGTCAGTAGGTGAGCTTTGCTTTCGCAGATATCATCTCATTTTGACAAACAACATTATAAGGTATGTATCAACATAATTAATTAATTTACAAAGAAAAAAATAGAACAAAAAAGGATGAAAAAATTATTTACCTCTCCATTAGAATTAGTGTTTAACAATATTTTTGTACCTCATAAAATAAATATAATATAATTACAAATAATATTACCTACTATTTATTTTGTGTGATACCTGATAGGGAATAACATGCAACGCATGTTCCTCGAGATCAGTTATTAGATAAGTATAGAAAAATTTCTTGACAAATATTACTCTTATTCTTATTTTGATAAAAAATATAACTAACTTAATATCAAATTAAAATTCACTGATAATGTAAAGAATTACGTACTTTACATTATTAGATTATATAATTTAAATCCTTAAGTATAATGGATCTTGAGAAGGCATATGATAAAGTCCCTCAAGAGGTTATTTGGAGATGTCTAAAGTTGTGTATGTGGCCTACATCAGGGTAATTAAGAACATGTGCGAAGGTGTCAAGACCATGGTTAGGATAGTTGGAGGTGATTCAGAACACTTTCCGATCATGATGGAGTTGCATCAGAAATCAACCCTTAGCTAGTTTCTATTTGCCTTAGTGATAGAAGAGTTGACACTACATATTCAAGAGGAGGTGTCATGGTGTATGTTATTCGCAGACGACGTAGTTTTGATTGACGAAACGCGCAGTGAAGTTAACGATATGCTGGAAGTTTGGAGGTCAACCTTAGAGTCTAAAGATTTTAGGTTAAGCAGGACGAAGACGGAGTATATGGAGTGCAAGTTCAATGATGTAGTGCAGGAGGCAGATGTGGAAGTAAAAATCGAGGCACAAGCTATATCTAAAAGAGGAAACTTCAAGTATCTTGGATACAAGGAGACGGGGGAGATTGACGATGATATCGCACATCATATTAGAGCAGAATGGATGAAATGGAAGCGCGCCTCCGGGGTGCTTTGTGATAAGAAAGTTTCGCCAAGGTTGAAAGGCAAGTTCTATAGAGTGGTGGTTAGACCAACATTGTTGTATGTGGCATAATGCTAGGCAATCAAGAATGTCCATGTTCAGAAGATGAAGGTAGCAGAGATGAAGATACTCAGATAAATGTGTGGTCATACTAAGAGAGATATGATTACGAACGAAGTTATACAAGATAAGGTCGGAGTATCCTCCGTGGAGGATAAGATGATGGAAGAGAGATTGAGATGGTTCGAACATGTGAAGAGGAGGTGTAAGAATGCGCCAGTTAGGAGGTATGAGAGATTGAAGTCGCAGAGGTTAAGAGAGGTAGAGGTAGGCAAAAAAAAACTAGGGTGAATGGGGGTGGGGAGGTGATTAGATATGACATGGCATAACTTCAGCTGATTGAGGACATGATCTTAAATAGGAAGATTTAGAGGTCGAGAATTATGGTAAAAGATTAGTGGGTAGTTGAGTTTTTGTCACATTGTGTGGGAGAGGTAGAGGGCTAGCATCTTCATCTCCTCTTCTCCTTTTTCTAGTAGTACTATTTAGGTATCGCGTTGTGTTGCTTCATTTGTTCTATATCTTGATATTTTTGTTGTCTTATTTTTTTGCAATCTTGTATTGACTATATTTTTTGAGCTGAGGGTCTGTTAGAAATAACCTCTCTTTCCTACAAAAATAGAAATAAAGTCTGCATACGTCCTATCCTCCCAGACTTCATTTTATGGGATTACACCAGATATTTTCTTATAATCTTAAGTATAATGGGGTTTAAATCTTACCAAAGATATTTCACCTCAAGAAAAAATGAAAAAGTGCCACAAACACTTGCTGACACCGTGACACGTACATAGGCACTCTCGTAATTAATGGGTGAATTAATATCCACCACTAATCACCACGAATCAACGAACCTTCTTTAGATTATGCGATTCCTCCACTAATTACACCGCCATTTGCCATTATTCAATAGACTTTTATATAATAATCTCTCTGTTCTATAATAAGAGTCATCTTACCAAAAAAAAACACACATATTAAAAAATTAATAATGCAATGAAAAAGCTTACCAAATTACTCATATTTAATAAAAATAGATTATTTTTTCCTTTTGATCAAAACATGCTTGAATAGTAATTATTTATATCTTGAATGGAGAACTTGTCAATAAATATTTCTTGAATAGAGAGTTTGTTAATTTTTATCTAAGAGTATAATAGAAAAAAAGTAATTAATTTATCTTTTGAATTGCTAAGACAACATTTATTTTTGAACAATTTTCTTTTAAGATGACACTTATTAGGAGTAAAATGAAATATTCTCAAACACTCCTCTCCTAGTCAAAGCTAAAGTTTTAAATTTTTATTTAATTATTATTATAGTATAAAGAGATACATTTGACATCTTCGAAACCACAAATGAAAAGATCTAGAAGTGGAGTATCCACGTGTCGAGGTTCTATCCATTAAACACTAATTTCTCATTTCTTTTACCTAAAAATATCTACTCTATCTGGGACCCACTTCAAAATATCTCAAAAAAATCTAATTCTTTAAGCAATAGTATAGAGTAAAATCAGGGCCACCAAATGACCAACCATCCCATTTAATTCATCCAAAGAGAAAAAGAAAGAAAGCAAAGGCGTCTCCAGGCGTAGCTGGATACCAAACGAGCGAAATTTAAAATTCAGCTCAAGGTTTGCAGCGTGGATTTAAACGTTGGTGAAAGCAATTTGCTCTTTTTTGGGATATGATTTTATAGGTGATATGAGTTGATCTATTCTCAAACCCTGCTTATTCATGTACATTCTGTAATTTATTGATAGAGACCGGAATTACTATCTCTCGAAATAATCTGGCGTAATCCGAAAATTTGGATATAAAAAAAAAAAAGCAAAGGCAGTGTCAAATGGGCCCTTACTTTTTGATTGGCCAATTTGGGCCATACACATGACTATTCTAGATATTTTGTGTCTCTTACTCGAGAGACTTGTAACTGTGTCCCACTATTAATTGACTCCGTCTCAAATTATGTCACACTATTTAATTTAAAATGAAATTTTGAAAAAAATTATTTTTTGAAATATGTGGGGTAAAATAAATTTTATATAAATATATAATTTTAAATTATTTAATAAAATTAAATTATTTTTAAACATAAAAAGATAACACTACTAAAAAAAATAGTATTACATAAATTAAAATCAGGAGAGGGAGTATCATTTCAATCAATTTTGGACCATTAGATAATAGGCTGTTATGTACTTTGATTCGCCACCTTGGATCAATTCTCCCACTAATATTTTTTCAGATTTTTAGTAGTGGTAAAGACTAAAGAGTTGAGACCTTTTTTCTGTTCTATTCTAAGCTTCACCAACTATAGTTCTTTTTTTACTATTCTTTTTGTTTCTCTCCCCCACTTTCCATAAAGTACGAGGATTTTGTTTTGTAATAAAACATAAGAATCGAAGAAAAATGGGTGAGGTTTTTGTTAGTAGTGAAGGTGATTTGGAGGTCATAGGAACTGATGACATGGAACTGCAGGACAAGAATAAGGAAACAGAGGCATCTTCTTCAATTGTGAGATGGGAAAGATTTTTGCCGAAAATGGTGTTTAGAGTTTTGTTGGTGGAATCTGATGATTCTACACGACAGATTGTTGCTGCCCTTCTTAGGAAATGCAGTTACAGAGGTTGGTGTTTCCCTTTACTGAATTTGCAACAGTTCCTTTTAATTGCATTAACTACGTTTTTTGAGCCGAGGGTCTCCCTGCCTACAAAGTAGAGGTAAGGTCTGCATACATCCTACCCTCTCCGGACTCTACTTTTTGTGTGATTACACTGGGTATGTTGTTGTTGTTGTTCTTTGAATTCCCCTGTTTTGGGCTGTCGGATTGAGTTTGTTAGTTAGTTGTAGCTTAATAGTGTCTCCTTCGTAACAAAGAATTTGAGAAAAAAGATTCAATTTTTAAATTGGGTTTTGAGTCATCTTAGCTAATAAACGTGTTCGTTTGAATGATCTTGGAATTGCATGACAGTTTCTTGCTAAATTGCTATGAAGATCTGTTTTGATGAGTTCAAGTAGTGATTTTTTTCGAGTCCTGGGAAATTGGGGTTTTGCTTGTAAGTTTCCCCATTTTTAATAAAGTTAGGCATGGGATTGGAGAATTAAGTTGAATTATGAAATTCGTGAAGGTTCCTCAAATCCGGATAGATTTTCAGAATACATATGTTGGGATCTTTCCATTTGAGGGTTGAGATAACTCCAAATTCATAACTATTCCGGATTTTGGATTTGAACACGGGTTACTTGAGAGTTTTCTTTTATGTCTTGTCTTGAAAAATTATGTAGTATAAGAATGAAATGGGCCTAAATTGACGAGATGGAGAGGATTCCTATAGCTAACCCCGACAAATTTAGGATCGAGTAGTTGATTGGTTAGCATAACCTGGAAATTACATATTTTCTCTGTTAATAACAACCATGGAGGAGTATGTAGTCTGCTTATTAAAAATGGTAATCGCGGTGAAACACTTCATACGTTAATTTATTGGTGGATGAATGAGTCTTTTTTAGCTACAAGAATGATATGGAGAAGATAGAATTGGACCTTCTAGCATTTTTTATTGATGGAGACCCATATTGATGCCCATGACCTAACAGTTTGACATGGTAAATGAGTCAGTTTGAGTTTCATGGTAAATTGAGGATATGTTTCTGAACTTGTGGGTACAATTTTATATCTGAGTTCTTATCTTGTCATATGGGACAGAATAAAAAGAGAAAAGAATAAAGGACGGAAGAAAGAACTAGCACATCTGATCACCTTTGAACTTGCTTTTAACTTATCAAAAAACAAAAATATGATGGCCTTTGAATCCTTTGTTTATGAGAATCAGCAATTTGCTCTCCATCCCAGAAACATACTGAAGGGAGGAAAACAGATTGTGTAGTAATCAAGACATGTTCTCTTTATTAGGATTTTGTCGTTTTAGACCTTTTTATTTTGCGCAGTCGCTGCAGTTTCTGATGGTCTAAAGGCATGGGAGTTGTTGAAAGGCAGACCTCACAACATCGACCTCATCCTGACTGAAGTTGACCTGCCATCGATCTCAGGATACGCTCTTCTTACGTTGATAATGGAGCACGACGTTTGCAAGAACATTCCTGTAATAAGTATGTTGCTTCCTTCATCCTTGCTATTGTCACAGAAGAAGTTGGTCAACATGTCAAATTTACTAATAATCAAACTTTTTTTTTTAATCTACAGTGATGTCCTCAAACGACTCAGTTAGTACAGTTTATAGATGCATGCTGAGAGGTGCAGCAGACTTTCTTGTCAAGCCTGTTAGGAAGAATGAATTAAAGAACTTGTGGCAGCACGTCTGGAGGAGACGAGCTGTAAGCATAATCCTAACCTGTCGTGTATCTTTTCTTAAACATCCTTTTTGCGATCTGAACTTTGCGCCTACCATCTACTTACTAACTTGAATAACTATTGTCCTTTCAGACAAGTGTTAGTTCCCAGGGGCCTCCTGATGAAAGTGTTGCACAACAAAAGGTTGAGGCCACAGCTGAAAACAATGCTTGCAGCAACAATTCAAGTGGTTATAAGGCTTGCGTTCAGAGAAACCGGGAATGTATTGAGAAAGGAAGTGACGCTCAGGTAATATATATTCCATCATGACATTATTTTGGCAACAATCACAAATATAAGCTGTCATGAAATTCTCTTTGGACAAAAATCGCTTTATTTCTGTGAAAATGTTAGTTTAGATTTCAATGGATGAAAATCTTTTGGAGATGTCTGCTTCATAGTATTTATAACCATTTTTCCTTTTATGTAGAGCTCCTGCACAAAGCCAGAGTTAGAGAATGAAGAAGAGAATGCAGAAGACTTACCGGAATCTACTCAACCAAACAGGAATGCATCTCTTCCAAATGCTGCAGATTTGAAGAAGAAACTATTTTATGAAGCAAATAAGAGATCGAGAATGTCCGAGGATGATGCTAGAGGTAAGATTCTTCTGACTATGTCATGATTCTGAAAGTAGGTCTGGTCTGTTGAATCACTTAGGAGTACGTTTACCTGTTCTGAACTTCTAACGTTTTTCCATCACAAATTGGTGCAGCTCCTATTAAAGATGCGAATGCAATGACCACGGGAGAAGATATAAATTCTGATGATAATTGGGGTCATGTTCATACAATTGGTCAAACTTGTGATGAAAATCCTGGTCCTCCACCTAAACAAGCCATTGACTTGATCGGATCGTTTGATAATTACCTCAAATGTAATCTCAAAAGTTCTGGTTCCAACACTAGGATAAACAAAACTGATTCTTCTCCGCTACTGGATCTTTCATTGACAAGATCCCATCCAAGTGATTCTGTAAATCAATTTACAAATGAGAAGCGCAGATTGAACCATTCTGATGCTTCAGCCTTCACACGGTAAATTTTCAGTTTCCTAATCTATTCTTTTTTATCGTTTGATGCAGCGGCAATATTCTTAGAATGTAGTAATAATAAAGATAAAAGACAATGTATACCTTATTGTCTGAAAAGGAAGTGCCTTTTCAAACCTATGAAGTTTCTCAACTAACAATTAGGAAAATGCTCCTGCAGGTATGTGAACAGGGAAATGCAGTTTGGGCAGTCAACATCGTCTAGGACTTATAATCAACAGGAATATGAAGCTGATTCTGATAAGCAGTTCTGCAGTAATGCCATTGATTACAACTCGGATGCCCGTGTTGCGATGACTAGACCTCATAGTTTTGCCCCTCCCAGCTGTGGAGAAGCAGGACCTGCTGAAATCGGACTTCCTTCTCCTCAGCAGAGAGTGACGCCTCTCCCTATACCAGTAAGAGATATCAGGTTTGAGGGACCAAGCAGTGCCTACAGTTCCATGATTGCTCCAATACTTCGTATGCCATCAGTCATTTCGCCACTGCAGAGTCCAGGTTCGGCTACCCCTCGAGAATCTTCCTATCAGGCGAATCCATTCCTTGCATTAAATTGTGAAAGTAGGAGCTCTCAGCAATTCCACTCACAAAGTAATCAAAACAATAGTGATTCGACAACTTACAGTGAGAGCAAGAGAGGGCACAAATCTGAACCTACAATTGATTGCCAACATTTACCCTCTGCAACTGATCAAACTACATTTGGCAGTTACTGCAATGGTGATCTAAACCAAGTTCATTTGAGTTACGGAAGCAACGGAAACATCTCACTTCCACTAGGAAAAAACCCGGCCGAGTATAGAAAGGAAGAAAGCCTTCACCCTCCTGATGGGAACTCACATCGATCTCAAAGAGAAGCAGCTCTTACAAAATTTCGCCAGAAGCGGAAAGACAGATGCTTTGAAAAGAAGGTATGTCAGCTCCAACATTTTTCTACCAAAAGCTCGTCTTGTATCTGATGTATCATAAAGCTTCATCTTGAAATTAACTGGTGGCAGAATCATCTTGAAAATTATCTCAACTAAAGAACAGCAGATTGTGTAAGCATAATATTTCTCCTCATAATTAACCAATGGAAAAGCAAACAAGATACACTGGTAATTTTTTTGTAAGAAATCAAAGTATTTTGGCCTCTCATATCTCATAAACCAATCCAGAAGTTTTTCCGAAAGATCATTATAGAGCAAAGGCACTTTACTTTCATGTGTGAATGATGCAATATTCCCATATAGTTCTCTCGTTGCTCATCAATCATTTAACTTTGTGATTGACTTGCAGGTAAGATATGAAAGCAGGAAAAAACTTGCTGAGCAGCGTCCCAGAGTTAAAGGACAGTTTGTTCGTCAAGTTCCCAGTGAGCCTTCACCGGGTAACTCATAGGCTGTTTGGCAATATAGGATCACGACTTCATCCAAACTAGAGGAGGAAGCAGAACAAATATAAGTGGTGTCAAACGCCTTGAAAATTTTTCCTTCCATAATTCGAGGAATGAACGAGGGAATGACCAAGTTTTTATGATGCCAAGGTCACTCACTTATGCAGTCCGCACTGATAGTGTGTGTTTATTGTTGATACGAATCACAACCTGATGAGGAATTCTCTACATTTTTGTGAAGGAGGGCAGCCCAGCCATTTGTTTGTTCTGATAAATAATGGTACATCGCTCAGTTAACATATAGGTTAGAAAAATCACAATTCTTGTATTCATGACTAGGATCAATTTACCTTTCATGTTATAGTTGGTTAGATGATCAAATCCGTTTTCTGATGGTAAATTGTTGGAGTCTTTTAGTGTCTTCTCTCGATTATCTGATGTATCATACCACAACTAGCTCTAGACCTTTGTACAGAGAATTAGCAGAGATTTTCTGGTGCAGGGCAGCCAGCTACGCTCTGGGTTTTTTTACATTTCTGTTTATTAGAAGAAATTTGTTGTTGAAACATCCTTACATATAGTGAATTAATATAGTACATATTATAACTCTTATCTTGCATCATTGGTCTCTTTCTCATGACCAATGTGATGTATATTGCCTTTACTCTTCAAACTCTCAGGCTCCTGGAATCTTTCTTTCCATTTTTTGTTTTAAGCACGCTTTAATGTAGCAGTGCTTGTATTAGTATCTGTGTGTATAGAGTACCTATTGAGTGGCGCACAGAATTAAAAGGTAATCGTGTCCATGGTCGATCAGTTCCGGTAAATGTGGCATGCTTGAGTTCTCTATAGAAAAAAGCGGATCTCCCATAATACATAAAAAAGAAACAGCAAGTACAAACTCGAGTGAAAAAACTAGTAACAGTTATAAGCTTATTAGAGCAAGAAAAAGTAAAAAAGGAAAAGAGGGAGAGGGGGGGTCAATTAGAGCTTGAGTGGCCTGAAGTGATTGCTGCATGGGCCATGGATGTTGGTACCTGATAAACCAAAAACTACAAATCCTGCCATCTGCGTGCAGCCTAAGACCATCTACTTTATTGTCATGCAAAAGTTGATATGGATTGTCTATTACTCCATTTGTTCAATTTATGTGTCGGTATTTGACTAGGCAAAAAAGAATGAATGACACATAAATTAGGACAGAGGAAGTACTAACGTTCGATATTAGATAGTACTTGGTATTTTTTTAATTACACTTTTTTTCCTTTCACTTGAAAGAGATAATTAAAGGAGGAAAAAGTTGCGTGAAATTTTGCACAGCAGAAATCAGAGATCGACACTAAACCTGCGTTATTTATCATGATAAAGGAAGTAGACAAAAAAGTTAAAGATCTTTTTAAAAAATTCAGGGCAACATCACACCTAGTGGAGCGCCCTTGTCTATATCAAAGTAAAATCAGATAGGTCCATTGGCAAAGAGAAAGTTCATAAGAGTAATGATGATGGCCATGGGGTACACTACTCAACTTTCTCTTCATTGATTGTCTGAAAGACCTCCATAACTGAACTCATCAAAAAAGTTTTAAAAGCAATCAATTAGTTACCCGCTGTTTTCAAACTGGTTATATGCTTTCCAGTTTGTAATATTATTCCCGTCTACATCCTCTTCCCTAATCAATTAATGATGACACATCATACTATCTCTGCACCTTCTGTATTTTAGTTTTCGTTATAGTGGTAATAATAATAAACCAAATGTTTAGAAAGCAAAATTGCAACCTTTCCAAACAAATAATATTCTTAAATTTTCTTTCAAAGTATTTGACTGTAACTTAAGTAATAGTACTAGTTAAGAATAGCTCGTGCTCAACAATACTATGCTAAATGTTGAATTATATATTTTGTTCATCATATAATGTTTTTCTTTGGCCATATACTTTTTTTCTAGACCACTTTTATTTTATTCAAGTTAATTCAGTGGGTTAAATTTTACCTATAAAAAAGTTGGACTAAATTTTATTTTTTACAAAATCTAAATTATAACAGCTTCGGTAAATTGAGAAGAAGCTATAATGCTTCATGATTAATTTAATTATTGTATCCTAAATTAATATATATTGTTCCTGAGCTAATTCCTTTTGTTCACAAGGAATTGGTATAAAGGGATATATAAGGTATAGAGTTTTAATTCATAAATATTTGTTGTTTCTTGTTAAAAGTAATTAAGATATGTCTCGGTTAAAAATATTCACTCAAATCCGGATCGTACTTCAAATTCAAATTCTCTCAAACAAAGCAACTGTATTTAACTTGCACTCAAACTAAAAAATCATTTACACAAGGGAATTAAGAGAAGAAGAAGATGAAACCAACAAAAAATTATATATATATAGAGAATATCTAAATATTTATACTGTAACTTGTTTGATACGAGAAATAAGTTATATCATATAAATGATATTGATGGAATAAGATATGATAACTTATCTCACTCCCTATATAAAATAACTTATCTCACATTTTATCTCACGTTACCTGATTAGATAGAATAACAAGAAGTTATCCACCAATCAAACATAAATCAATTTCAAGTCTCGGTGAAAGTAATAAAAGGAGAGAGTAATCCAAAGTGTTTGGCCCAGTGGCCAATACATTAGGGTATTGCTGTTTGAGGTTCCGTGTTCGAGTCCTCTGATCAGCGAGAGTGGAACTGTGTTCCCCAAAAAAATCCCTCCATACGCGTAGGGCCAAGCGGTGTATACTAATCCGTAGGGTCAGGCCGGAGGTGGGGTTTTCTGGGGTATGGGGCCGTAATGCGGTGGGACCAGTCACTTTAAAAAGTTTACCCTACCTTAGTTTTTGTCCTCCGGGGCATAGTCCAGTGGCAAAGCCTGAGCGCTATAAGGCGCTCTGGCATGGGACAGCGTGGGTTCGATTCCCCGCAAGCACGAAGAAACTCTGCATGTTGGGGAATTTGACCTTGTCTCATTGATCAGTTGTACGCTCCCAGAAAACTGGCCACCGGAGCACATCCCGCGATTTACCTGGTAATAGTGTTGAATGATCGGTGCTATTACCTCCAGGACGTAGTCAGGCGCAAGCCTGGAGACCTGGATTATCAAAAAAAAAAAAAAATAAATAAAAGGAGAGAGTAGGATGACTTGGTAAGTGGGGTCCACGAAAAGTGGAACCTCTTTAGACAAAAACACGGCTATGATGAAGCAAAGGACAGAATAGTAAAGTAGGTCAAAAATTTTAGAGGTAGTTACAGTAAATTCATTTCTCATCCAATGGAGTTACTTTATTTAATTGTAATTACAAAAATACCCTGTTGGGCCCAGTTTGCAGGAGGTTGGATTGATATCTGGTCATTTCGTCATTGTGTACTTGGGTCTATGATCATGTATAAGCAATTATGCATACAGTACAAACATACACTGTACAAAGATTAATTGTAAATGACAACAGTACCTTCAAAATAACATTATAGACATCAAGCACACACTCGTCAACTGTGACTTCTATATTAGTAGTAAAGTAAAGTAAAGTAATGTAATCATATCCAGTTGTAAATTATTTTATTTTGGATGTTTGGTTTTTAATAATTACTATTTTAATCCATTTTTGCCTTTTTATTTCTTAAAAAAGAATCTTGGACTAATATCCAATGTCTTGGAGATTAACATCTTGACACGCGTATTTAATAACACTACCGATAAGGGTCTTTTAATTGTCCCTAAATAAGAAAATTAAAAAAAATGAGAAGTTTCCTTAAGGCGGAAGTAACATTTTTAGCTATAATATGCAACTCCATTGAGTGGAAGTTACTGCTAGAGTTAAACTAGTGCCTCCATCATGAGGTCTACCAGCTGCCACATGGTCTTGGAAAAAGTCCATTTTTTAAGATTCTCCATGCCGTCCTCTTCTTTTCAACTTTTTAATTTCCACGGACAAGAGCTCAATAAATAATACTATTAACCATTGACTTGACACTTGCAATTTCTGTTTTCTCATTCTTATTTTCTTCATACTAATTTACATCTCATAGCATAGAAAGGCATGTGCATAATTTAATAAACAACAATCCCAGCTAGAAAATATTTTGGTAGTATATGCTTTTGACGAGAATCCTCGTACGATATTTTATATTTTCTTACATAATCTAAGTTAATGACGACATGCATGGAGACTTTAGTTTTGGGGACAGGAACGGCGGAGGCGTCTCACTCTTGGAGTTCACTAAAGCTTTTGGGATAGTGATAGCCAATTCGAGGTTCATGAAGAAGGAGAAACACTTGGTGATTTTTCGTAGCTCGGTAGCTAAAACTCAGATAGACTTTTTGCTCCTTAAGAAGGTTAACAACGGTCGTTGTAAAGACTGCAAGGTTATTCCGATTGAGTATCTTACAACCCGACATAAGAATTGGTGATGAATTTGGAGATCAAAATGGAGAAGAAGATGAGGGTTGTGAATGATAGGCTAAGAATCAAATTGGGGAGTTTGACCATGTAGTGCAAAGGAGATGAGGGAGAGGTTGATGTCCAAGAGGGCTTAGGGAGTAGTGGGGATGTGATCGGTATGTGGGATAGGACGGTCAGTTGCATTCGGGAGGTAGCTAGAGAAGTGCTAGAGGTCTCACGGGATAGCCATTGTGGGTATCGAGGGGACTGGTGGTGGAATGATAAAGTTCAAGAGAAGGTGGAAACAAAGAAAATGGCGTACGCGAAATTGGTAGAGAAGCAAAGATGAGATGGAGAAGTGGACGAATAGAGAATTGTATAAGCTGGCGAGGAAGGAAGCAAAGTTAGCAGTTACGACGGAGAAAACGATGGCTTTTGAACGCCTGTATGTGGAATTAGAGGGGAAAATGGGGATAAGAAGTTGTACAGACTAGCTAAGATGAGGGCGAGGAGGGCCCGTGACTTGGATCACGTGAAGTGCATCAATGACGAGGACGACAAAATACTGGTGGAGGACACACATATAAGATGGAGGTGGCAGTCTTACTTCCATAAACTCTTGAACGAAAAAAGAGATAAAAACATTGTGCTGGAAGATCTGAAGTAATCCGGAAGGTACCAGGATTTTGGATATTGTAGAAGCATTAAGGTTGGCGAGGTTAAGGGTGTTGTTCGCAGGATGCGCAGGGGACGAGCGACTGGGCCTGATGAGATCCCAGTTGAATTTTGGAAAAGTGCAGGCACGACAGGTTTGAAATAGTTGACTGAGTTGTTTAATGTCATTTTTAAGATGGCAAGAATGCCCGAAGAATGGAGGTGAAGTACAATGATTCTTTTATACAAGAACAAATGTGACATCCAGAGTTGCAACAACTATAGGGGTATCAAGCTGGTAAGCCACGTTATAAAAGTTTGAGAAAGGGTCGTGGAGATGAGGGTAAGAAGAAGCGTATCTATTTTCGAGAACCAGTTTGAATTCATATCGAGGCGTTCGACTACAGAAGTCATTCATCTTATTAGGAGGTTGATGGAGCAGTATAGGGAGAGGAAGAGATACTTACTGTTTTCATCGACCTCGAGAAGGCATACGACAAAGTCCCTAGGGAGGTTCTATGGAGATGTTTGGAGGTTAGTGGTGTACCTGTGGCGTACACTAGGACAATCAAGGATATGTCTGATGGAGCCAAGACCAGAGTACAGACAGTAGGAGAAGACTCGGAGCACTTTCCAGTGATGATGGGGCTGCACCAGGGATCAGCTCTTAGTCCATTCTTATTTGCCTTGGTGATGGATGGACTGACGCGATAAATCCAAAAGGTGGTACCATGGTGTATGTTATTTGCATACGACATAGTCCTGATTGATGAGACTCGCAGTGAAGTGAACACTAAGCTGGAGGTTTGGAGACAGACTCTGGAGTCTAAAAGGTTCAGGCTGAGTAGGACCAAGACAGAATACTTGAAGTGCAAGTTTAGTAACGGGAGCGACCATGAGACAGGCGTAGAGGTGAGGCTTGGTACTCAGGTTATTCCAAAGAAATGAAGAGTCAAGTACCTCAGGTTTATTATCCAAGGGAATTGAGAGATTGATGACGATATCATACATCGTATTGGGGCAAGGTGGATGAAATGGAGGCTCGCATATGGAGTCTTGTGCTATAAAAAAGTGCCACCAAAACTTAAAGGCGAGTTCTATAGGGTGGTGGTTAGACTGACTATGTTGTATGGGGAAGAGTGTTGGCCAATCAAGACTCCGCACATCCAAAAGATAAAAGTTGCGGAGATGAGGATGTTGAGATGGATGTGTGGGCATACAAGGAGTGATATAATTAGAAATAATGATATCCGGGACAGAGTGGGAGTGGCCTCAGTGGAGGATAAGATGCAGGAAGCGAGGCTGAGATAGTTCACGTATGTGTAGAGGAGAGACACAAATGCCCCAGTGCGGAGGTGTGAGAGGTTGGCTATTGACGAGTTCAGGAGGGGTAGAGATATGTCGAAGAAGTATTAGGGAGAGGTGATTATACGAGATATGGCGCAGGTGCAACTTACTGAGGACATGACCTTAGATAGGGGGTTGTGGAGGACACATATTAGGATAGAAGGGAGGTAATTGTGCGTAGTACTACTTACGCTTACAAACTGATAGTTGTAGTGTTATTATTGTAGGCCTGCTTAGCCTATCATACTAGTGGACGCAATATTGTTTTATAGTCTCCTGTCGTTTGATTTCTGCTGCTATGTGTTCTCTAGTGTACTTTGTTTATCTTATTTACCTGCGTTAGTTACTGCTTTTTTTTCCAGAATGCGCTATCATGGCTTTTTCGCTTTTGTTACCATCATTTTCATACTGCTTTAAATTTCTTATTCGAATTTGTCTGTTTCTCTTGCTTTGCTTGTATTTATGCTTTGTCTTGAGCCGAATGTCTTTCAAAAACAACTACTCTATCTACCAAGGTAGGGGTAAGGTCTGCGTACACTCTATTCTCCTCAGACCCAACGTTGTGGATTTACCGGATATGTTGTTGTCGGAATCTAAGTTCATATTTTTTTTTCACCCCAGACATAATGAATTCTACTCCATAATCTATACTATGTACGTTACTAGGAGGGCATAGCTCGATTCTAGGAGGGCATAGCTCGATTCGCTTCTGGAAGTTCAATTAGCGGACCTCTTTTCAATGCTCAAGTAGTTTTCTATTCTTTAAATAATCGTGTAGAGAAATCATCGATTGATTATTGAAACTAGGAAAATAAAAAGGGTTTTATTAATTTCATTCTTCTTTTCAGTTTTGGTAATGACGGGGAGGTCAGGAGTGAGGGCCCTGAGGAGTAGGAGAAGTCACGGCATAGTTTATCATTTTAATGTAATCATTACGCACTACACTTTAGTTTCAATAATGCTAAAAGGTGTAATCAAGATTCCGTCTCACATAGATATCCCAGTATCCCAATTTCATCCAAATCAACCATCCTAAGCTACAAAAGCTTTAAGATACACTTGGTAAAAAGCTTGCACGATACTAAAGTGTGCATATTCATCATGAAGATAAAAGAAATATCCCTTTCCTGCTTCCTACCCTAATATCCTAGAGAAAAGGAGGTCATAGCTACTGACCGGCAATTGCCTTCCATATGGAGTAGAAATTTTTACATCTTTAACAGTCTAGTAGTACCTGTCAACTACTAGCTCCAAAAGGTGTGAAACTTGGACATTTTTTCTTCTCTTTTAAAACAATTGTCGTCGTTTTTTTTCTAATGTATTTATTTTTAAACAATTGTGGTGTATGGGCTATGCCAGCTTTACGTGTGCGTCGACTATTTCATTATATACCATGCCTTTTATCATTCACCAACATAGATATAAGGTGAGCTTACCCACCAAGACGTAGGCAAATGAAAAAGAAGCAATCACTTGGTCTTTTTTTACCTCCGTTAAAGCTAAGGGTGGCCAACGGAGCGGGTACGCGGCGGGGCAGGGCGGGTCCCAACGGAACGAGGGTAGGGCAGGATCGGTCCTCTGGCGTGATTAGCGGAATCCGCCGATGTCCCGTCCCATTCCCGGTCCCGTCGGAAAAGGGGACCGGTATTATCGGGTTGGGGCAGGACGGGGTTGGTTTTTTTTTGATTTTTTTTTAAACTTAATTTTAAAAAATAACATATATATAAACACCTCAATAATTGAACAAGATAGTATAATAAAAACATTCCAAGGCTATTTCTGTGTCTCTTATATTATTATATAGAAATATAATTTTTTTGTAATACAATTGTCAAAATTGCAACTTTTTGGTGTTGAAAGTTGCAAATAACATAATAAAATTGAAATTAAAAAAATTACATATTTAAAAATATCTTTTCTAATTTCTTTTTAATTTCTTGTGGTTCTTCGGTTGAAATTGGTATTTGTTGGTCAAATTGTTCAACGTCGCTTCCACCTCCGTCGAATAAGATTCCGTTGTAGTTTTCGTCTTCTTCATTGATCTCTAGTTGACCGCAACTTCTCCGCTCCGCTCGTATCCAATCTCTGAATAATACTGCAATGTCCAAGCTGTCTCCCGTTAATGAGTGTTTGTGCTCTCCTATTTGAAATCTGCTGATGATGACGCTTGAATGTTCAACACATCTCGGGCCATCTTTGATAATGTCGAAAATGTCTTCTCATTCTCCCTCCAATATTTCAGCAAGTCTTCACGTTCTTCTTCATTTACAACTGTTTGGTATGGTACAACACCCTGCAAAACAAAAATATCAAACTCGCTAACTTGGTTAGTAGTGTTACCACTATACATTCTATGTCTAGGGCTTACAATACTAGCCGCAGAAACGGCATGTCTTTTTTGAGGTTGTGTTGAAGAAGAAGAAGAAGGTATGGAAGCCGGTTGGTTGCTAGCACTTTCTTGTTGGTAATGCCTATATACTTTTTTACATTCATCCTGTATGCTAGACAATACTTCTTCTTTAGTTTGTTCAACAGGTGGTGGGTCATTTGATTTTTTTGGAGTTGGAGGTGAAAGTATTGTTATACAATCATAAATAGTTTCAATTAGTGTTTTACAACCGTCTATTTTAATAGTCGAATTTAATACAACACCAATAATATAAATAGTGGGAATAGAAATAAAATATTTTTTTAATTTGATAAATATTTTTTAATAGGTGCCTTATAAGCTGGTTTTTTCATATATTCACTAAGTAATAAAAATATTAGAGCTATATAAAATAACATAATTGAAATAGTAGGATAATATATACCGGAAAATTCTTTTGTTGCTTGAAAAAATTTCTCTAGAAATACAATAAGTTCTGAAATTTTTTTCCAATAGTTATCTACAACCATATGAATTAGATTTCGATTATGAGCGTTAAAATATAAAGTTATATGTCTTCTATAATCATAAGCAACAAGTAGTTGTTCGTATAAAGAATTCCACTTAGTCGCTACTTCTTCGGAAATTTTTCTATAAGCTAGTCCACAATCGTGACAACTTTTTTTATATTCTTTTTTTCGTTGTATTCTATTACTTCTAAAAATAAAGTTTATAGCAAATTATATTTTATTAAGAATGTATTCAAAAGTGATAGACCATCATTTACAACTAAGTTATAAATATGACACACATTTTATATGAAAATGATTTGGAAAAGATGGAGTTAAAAGATATTTTAAAATTGTAATAGCATTATTATTAGAAGAAATATTATCTAATGTAATAGTCATAATTTTATCAGTTATGCCATAATAATCACAAACTGAATAAATATTTTCTGCAATAAAAGTACCAGTGTGCCTATCATCTATATATCTATACGCTAAAATAATTTTTGCATAGACCGTTTATAATCTATCCAATGACATGTTACCGTTAAATAATCATGGCCGTTAGTACTACGGCCTGTATCAGACGTGATAGATACTTTACAAGGAAAATGATATAAGGAATAACGTAAATACTGTTAATATTCATGTGCAAATTTAAATACATCTCTCCTAACAGTTGATCTAAGAAAACCGTTAAGATCAGGATTATACATATCTCTAATGTAATGAATAAAATCAGGAGATGAAGGAAATAAAAAAGGCAAACCCTCCACCGCAACTAATTTTGCTATTGCTTCTCTGTCTCTATGTTTATCGTGTTTAGGGCCTACAATTCCCCCCGTCATAGGGTTAATTTGACCATGTACTTGGTCCGGGACAGTATGTGAACCTTGTCTCGACTGATAGTGCATTGTCGCACCCAATTTTTCAACCAGATATTGGTCCCACCTAGCTTTGTGAAAGTTTTGTATGTGTCTCAGTAAACCTCCCGTCCCACCCTGACTTTTTCTCATTTTAAATTTATAAACATTTTTACAAATGTGACATCTAACTACTTGATTCTCTTCGTCCCTATAAAAAAAATTCATGCATCTAATTTTAATTTTCGTTTTATTGGGCCTCATCTCATAGGGGAAATAAAAGGCATTCCAGTTGAAGGTGCACTAGTGGGTGTGTCATCTAGATTGTCTTCTAAATTAAAGTCTGGTTGAGTTACAGAAAATATCTCGTTGTCTAACTAAATCTAATGGTATTTCAGGAAAAAATCCAGTTTCATGATCTATATGTGTGTAATCAACCAAATCATCCTGTCTAGGAATAGGATGACTAGAAGAAGTACCCATGCCCTTGTTACCCCTACTAAAAGAAGCACCCTTACCCTTACCCTTAAACATCCTTCTTAATCCTTCCATTTTAATTATGCTAATAAATAGTTAAAGATAATGAAATTAAGTGCGCTAATTAAAATAAAGTAACAATAATAATTTAAAGAAGGAACGAATGTACCAAACACCGACGTAGTGCCGACGTCTAATCGAGTTTGAAAATTGAAACTTTGCTCGATGGATGATCCTCAAGCTAGTTGCCAACTTCACTCTCAATTTTTAAACCTTGATACAATTATACAAATGAACAAACAAAATATAATATTTAGTAGGCAATGTAGACTTGTAGAGAGGAGATTGAGAGATTAGAAAGATTGTAGGAAAATTTGTGAGAAAGATGAAGAGAAAATGAAGTATTTATAGTTGAAAAATTGGGTTAAAGTGTAAATATATTAACGTAGGGGTTAAAAATACATATTAAGGAGGTAGGGGGTTGGACGGAGGACAAAAATGGCCATTGCACAACGGCCAAAATATAAAATGGTCGTTGTGCAACGACCATTTTTTACAAAGGGGAGGGATCGGGGCGGGTCGGCCGTAGCGAGACTGGGGTGGGACGAGCCCAGATCTCGTCCCGGTTCGAGTTCTATTACCGATTTTTTTATAGCGGGGTAGGGTGTAACATTCCGTAATTTTGGGCGATGGTTTGCGCACCTAAATGTATGAAAGTGGACCTCAGCCTCGGAGAATTTATGCTATATTTACGTATGCTAATAAAGAGATTAGTATATAAAATGATGCAACTCCGAAATAATTTTGGACGTAACAAGTGTGACGATGAGGATTAATAATAATAGTTGTATATCCCCAAAGAGGTTATGGACTAGTGTCATATCACACAAATTATGACATTGAGTATATGAAGGTCTTATAAGTTATTAAGATTTAAGTAAATTGGAATCACGAAATTAATTATGTGTGTGATTGATAAATTATACAGAAGAAAGTCACTTAATTAATGGAGTAGGGTGGCACGTTGGTGTGCATGTGTCATCAACTAATGCTCTCCACCGCCAAGATTGGCTAAGTGGGAGACATTATGATGATGAATCATTTTGTGATCACTTTGGGGAGTTTATATATTGGCTTTCAGAGCTCTTTGAAACGTTCCAGCAAGCAATTCGTTTGGAGGGTACGATAAAGTAGTGGAGGAAATAGAAATCGCTTGAGAGGAAACCAAAGTGAGAGGAAGAGGGAGTCAGATTCCCAATTCTACTCAAGTTCTAAGAGAAGGAGAAAAAACAGTGAGTGTGATCGAACAGGAATGTGTAAGGTGAAGGAGGTCGGTTCTGTAGCAATTATTTAAGGGTCGACGAAGGTATGTTAAGACAAATTATTTATTTATTTTGCCATGTTTCATATAATGAAACGTAAACGCGATGTTATTTCATAAATTACTCTACTCTTAGTAGTTAAGTCATGTTCATATTATTGATGTCTATGGTAAAAGCATGTCTAAATATGTTCCTAAATCCTTGTTGAGGTATATGGAAAAGATGCTAATATTCCTGATGTTAGCCGAAGGTACCAGGATATTATGTCATCCGATAAGTTCAAGAATGTTTCATTGCCATTCATGCATATATACATATATTGGATCGGGTTGCACGTTCCGCAACATATATACATATATTGGATCGGGTTGTATGTTCCGCAATATATATACATATATTAGATCGGGTTGCACGTTCCGCAACATATATACATATATTGGATCAGGTTTCATGTTCCACAATATATATATATATATATATATATATATATATATACCGCATTTGCATTGTGTATAACATTAAGGGCATATGTATTAGGGCCTTAGAGGCATTTACTGCTGGTCAGATGTTTCTGTTTATTGTTATATCCATGTTATGCTATTGTTCATGCCTGACATACTCAGTACATCAGTCGTACTGACATTCCTTTTGTCGGGGGACGTTGCGTTTCATGCCCGCAGGTTTACGTAGACATGATGACGATCCACGTTAGTAGGTTGCTGACTCAGCGAGTTTTGGAGTACTCCCATTGTTTCAGCGTGTCGGTCTTATTTTGGTACGGTATATTTTTTCATGTGTATATGGGTATGGCGGGGCCCTGTCCCGACCATTTTTTGTAGACGAGTGTCCTGTGTGTAGTAATCATGTACGGCCTCGCCGGCCTTGATATAAATATATAAGTTGGTTTTCTGATTAAGATTTTACATAGTCTTTTTTTGTCTTAGTCCGTATGTTTACTGTACAATTAGTGGTACCCGGCGGGTGGGATCCGGATGCCCGTCGCGGCCCTCCAGTGTGGGTCGTGACAAACTTGGTATCAGAATCAGTTTGTCTTAGGAAGTCTACAAGCCGTGTCTAATAGAGTCTTGTTTATGAGTATGTTGTGCAACATACTTATAAGCATGAGGTTGCCTGACATTTAGGGATGGTTTCCATTCTTTCATCTCATAAATCGTGCAGTAGAACTGAGTTATAATCATTTTCCTCCTAATCCGTCTCACGTTTATGATTCCAGCGATGCCTACCGCAAGGAATAAGTTCAAGAGTGTGAGGGTGTTAGATACGGTGGCGGGCGAAGGTGCTAGCCGATTGCCACCCACTAGTGAGGGCTAGAGTGAGACCCACAGTGTGACTCCTTTGTATGATTTCTCTAGTTCACCACCAGCGGAGGAGGTTAGTGGAGCTGCAGTACCCCCAGTTCCTCCACTTGATCCTCTAGATGTGGATCTTGATATGCGAAGTGTGGTACAATTATTGACACGATTGGTGGTCGCTTAGGCCTAACGTTAGGTTCCCAACCCTTATGATAGAGCTGTTAGCACGAGTGCTCGGGATTTCATTAATCTAGACCCTCCGGTATTCACAGGATCAGACCTGAACGCGGATCCGCAGAATTTTCTGGATCAGATACAATGTACCTTGCATGTGATGGATGGTACCGATATTGAGTCGGTAAAGTTTGGTTCTTATAGACTGCGGGATGTCGCGGTGACTTGGTATGAGATATGAGAGCAATCCAGGGGACCTCGTGCTCCACTAGCATGATGGAGAGAGTTTTCAGAGGCCTTCTTACAACATTTTCTGCCAGTCGAGCTTCGACGGGTCAGGCAGGATAGGTTCCTACGTCTTGAGCAGCGCAGTATGAGCGCTCGTGAATATAACTTGCATTTTAACTCATTGGCCAGATATGCTCCTACGATTATAGCTGAGATAAGTGACTGGGTACATAGGTTTGTTACTGGCTTGGGGCTGCACTTGTTCAACAAATGTACTACGGCTTCTCTGAATCCGAGTATGGATATTGCTCGCATTTAGGCTTATGCATAGAATTTGGAGGATCGTAAGAGGGAACAATAGGTAGATCAATAACGTGATAAGGGCCAGCATAAGAGGGCTCGATCCGTAGGTGACGTGAAAGATTTTGGAGGTGGGCCCAGACCACAGCTCTATAGACACCTATCTTACCCAGCAGCCATCATTACCATTTTTGAGGTCGAGGATTGATCGGTTTGTTCAATCGGGACCAGGCCAGAGTTCACGAGCATCATGGTCTTATTATAGAAGGGATTCTATTAAGATGAGACCGCCATTGGCTCGATGTGAGCAGTGTGGTAAGACCCATCTAGGACCGTGTCGACAAGGAGCAAATGTGTGTTATTCTTGTGGTGAACCTGGTCATATTAGCCGAGACTGCCCGACAGGAGGCGGAGGTGTTAGAGTCCAGTCGGTCAGATCTGCAGCAGCTTCATCATAGTCAGTATACCCATCAGGGCAGAGTCAGCAGACGTTATCCGATCGAGGCAGAGGTAGGGGCCAGAACCGCACTTATACATTGATGGGGCGACAGGATCAGGAATCCTCACCTGGTGTTATTACAGGTACATTATCGGTCTTTTCACATAATGTGTATGCGTTGTTAGATCCATGCTCCAATCTGTCATATATCACCCTTTTTATTGCCTGTAAATTTGGAATGGAACCTGAGTGGATAAGAGATCCATTTATGGTATCTACACCAGTTGGTGAGTTGGTAGTTGCTGGACGAATCTATCGGAATTGTGCAGTATTAGTTTGTATCTATCAAACTCTAGCAGATTTGGTAAAACTAAAGATGATTGATTTTGATGTTATCATGGGCATGGGTTGGCTAGCATCATGTTACGCTAAATATTGATTGCCGAGCAAAAAATGTTAAATTTGAGTTCCCGGGCGAGCCAGTCCTTGAATGGAAGGGTAATATGGCGTCGCCAAAAGGTAGGTTTATTTCATACCTTAAGGCAAGAAAGCTGATCTCCAAAGGTTGCATATACCATCTTGTTCAGGCTAGATATATTAATGTTAAACCACCTACCTCTTAATCAATTTCGGTGGTTAATGAGTTTCTTGATGTATTTTCAGATGAACTTCCAGGCCTTCCTCCCGAAAGGGAAATTGAATTCGGTACAGACGTGTTGACAGACACTCAGCCGATATCTATTCCTCCTTATAGAATGGCTCCAACCGAATTGAAGGAATTAAATGAGTAATTAAAAGATATTCTTGAGAAAGGCTTTATTAGGCCCAGCATATCCCCTTGGGGTGCTCCGGTATTATTTGTACGAAAGAAAAATGACTCGTTACGGATGTGTATCGACTATCGACAGTCGAATAAAGTCAATATCAAGAACAACTACCCTCTTTCCAGAATTGATGATTTGTTTGACCAGTTACAAGGTGCAAGATGGTTCTCAAAGATCGACCTAAGGTCAAGGTATCATCAGCTAAGGGTTAAGGAGAAGGACATTTCGAAGACGGTTTTCAGGACAAGGTATGGGCACTTCGAGTTCTTGGTAATGTCATTTAGACTCACAAACGCACCAACAACATTTATGGATCTAATGAACATCGTGTTTCGCCCATTCCTGGATGTATTTGTGATAGTATTTATAGATGATATCCGGGTTTACTCTCACTCGGAAGCAGAGCATGTGGATCATTTGGGAATAGTACTATAGACGCTCCGGGATCACAGGTTGTATGCAAAGCTCTTGAAGTGTGAGTTTTGGTTGAATTCCATGACTTTCCTTGGTCATATATTGTCAGGCGAGGGTATAATAGTTGACACTCAGAAGATTGAAGCGGTGAAGAATTGCCCGAGGCCTACGACTCCATCAGAGGTCCGCAGCTTTCTGGGCTTAGCCGGCTATTATAGGAGGTTTGTAGAAGGGTTTTCTACCATATCAGCATCATTAACAAAGCTGACACAAAAGGCCATAAAATTCCAGTGGTCCGATGCTTATGAGCAGAGCTTCCAAGAGTTAAATGATAGACTAACATAGGCACCAGTCCTTACTCTTACAGAGGGTCCAAAAGGTTACGTTGTGTATTGTGATGTCTCGGGAGCAGGTTTAGAATGTGTGCTAATGCAGCATGGTAAAGTGATTGCCTATGCTTTAAAGCAATTGAGGAAACATGAGAAAAACTATCCTACACACGATTTGGAGTTGGCCGCAGTGGTCTATGCATTGAATATTTGGCGGCACTACTTGTATGGTGTTCATGTAGACATTTTCACGGATCATAAAAGTCTGCAATACATATTTAAAGAGAAAGAGTTGAACCTGAGATAAATGAGGTGGCTTGAATTATTGAAGTATTATGATGTGGACGTATACCCTCATGGTAAAGCTAATGTTGTAGTCGATGCGCTCAGTCGTAAGTCGATGATAAGCTAGACTCCGGTGCAGTTCGAGAGAAATGAGTTAGTAAAAGAGCTCCATCAGTTAGCTAGTTTGGGAGTCCGATTAAGGGATTCAGAGGATGGTAGTTTTGTGATTTGAAATGTGTCAGAATCATCCATCATATCGGAAGTTAAGGAACATCAATGGGATGACCCCGGTTTGAGAAAAATCAAGAAGGCATTGAACAGAAGAAGACCACAACCTTTGAGATTGTCGAACATGGGATTCTCAGACACTAGGACCATTTATGTGTTCCAAATGTAGCAGGATTACGAGATAGAATTATGGCGGAGATCCATGGCTCACGATAATCCATTCATCCGGGATCTACCAAGATGTACCATGATATCAAGGGTATTTATTGGTGGAACGACATGAAAATGAGCGTGACGGAATTTGCAGCTCAGTGTCCCAATTGTCAGCAGGTAAAAATAGAGCACCAAAAGCCAGACGGCTTGACTCAGAACATTGAGATCCCATTGTGAAAATGAGAAATGATTAATCTGGACTTCATTATGGGTTTACCTCGTTCTTACGTAAGTTTGATTCTATTTGGGTAATTGTTGACAGACTGACCAAATCAACTCATTTCTTGCCGGTCAGAACTACCTACACAGCCGAGGACTACGCGAAGTTATATATTAAGGAGATTGTTCGCCTTCATGGTGTGCCTTTCTCTATTATATCTGAACGAGGTGCACAGTTTACAGCTAATTTCTGGAAATCATTTCAGAAAGGTTTAGGCACTCAACTTAATCTTAGCACAACTTTCCATCCTCAGACAGACGGACAGGCCGAACGTACTATTCAGACGCTCGAGGACATGCTACGATCTTGTGTGTTGGATTTTAAGGAAAGTTGGGATGATCATTTACCCTTATTGAGTTCGCGTACAATAACAACTATCATGCCAGCATTAAAATGGCTCTATATGAGCCTTTATACGGACGAAGATGTAGATCTCCTATTGGATGGTTCGAGGTAGTCACGTTTGTCACGACCCACACCGGAGGGCCGCGACGGGTACCTGGATCCCACACACTGGGTACCACCAATCGTACAGTCAACACCTAATTATAATTAAATACGGACTAAGCCGAAAAAGGACTATGTAAAATCTTAATCAGAAAACCAACTTATATATATATATATATACCAAGGCCGGCGAGGCCGTACATGACTACTACACACAGGACACCCGTCTACATACCTCTAAAAGTACACGACATAAAAAATGGTCAGGACAGGGCCCCACCATACCCATATACACATGAAAAAATATACCGTACCAAAATAAGACCGACACTTTGAAATAAGGGGAGTGCTCCAAAATCCGCTGAGTCAACAACCTACTAACGTGGATCGTCATCTTGTCTACGTAAACATGCGGGCATGAAACGCAGCGTCCCCCGACAAAAGGGACGTCAGTACGACTGATGTACTGAGTATGTCAGGCATGAACAATAGCATAACAGGGATATAACAATAAACTGAAATAGAAACAGCTGACCAGCAGTAAATGACTCTGAGGCCCTAATACATATGCCTAAATGTTATGCACAATGTAAATACGATATATATATATATATATATATATATATATATATATATATATATATATATTGCGGAACGTGCAACCCGATCCAATATATGTATATATGTTGCGAAACGTGCAACCCGATCCAATATATGTATGTGTTGCGGAATGTACAACCCGATCCAATATATGTATATATGTTGCGGAACGTACAACCCGATCCAATATATGTGTATATGTTACGAAAATTGCAACCCGATCTAATATATGTATATATGTATATATGCATGAATGTCAATGAAACATTCTTGAACTTATCGGACGACATAATATCCTGGTACCTTCGGCTAACATCGGGAATATTAACATCTTTTTCATATACCTCAACAAGAATTTAGGAAACATATTTAGACATGCTTTTACCATAGACATCAATAATATGAACATTCCTTAACTACTAAGAGTAGAGTAATTTATGGAATAATATCGCGTTTACATTTCGTTATACAGAACATGACAAAAGAAAGAAATAATTTGCCTTAACATACCTTCATCGACCCTTAAATAATTGCAACGGAACCGGCCTCCTTCACCTTACACAGTCCAGTTCGATCACACTCACTATTTTTTTCTCCTTCTCTTAGAACTTGAGGAGAATTGGGAATCTGACTCCCTCTTCCTCTCACTTTGGTTTCCTCTCATGTGATTTCTATTTCCTTCACTACTTTATCGTACCCTCCAAACAAATTGCTTGCTGGAACGTTTCAAAGAGCTCTGAAAGCCAATATATAAACTCCCCAAAGTGATCACAAAATGATTTATCATCATAATGTCTCCCACTTAGCCAATCTTGGCGGTGAAGAGCATTAGTTGATGACACATGCACACGAACGTGCCACCCTACTCCATTAATTAAGTGACTTGCTTCTGTATAATTTATCAATCACACATATAATTAATTTCGTGATCCCAATTCATATAAATCTTAATAACTTATAACCTTCATATACTCAACGTCATAATTTGTGTGATATGACACTAGTCCATAACCTTTTTGGGGATATACAACTATTATTATTAAACCTCATCGTCACACTTGTTATGTCCAAAATTATTTCGGGGCTGCATCCTTTTATATATTAATCTCTTTATTAGCATACGTAAATATAACATAAATTTTCCGAGGCCTGGGTCCACTTCATACGTTTAGGTGCGCAAACCATCGCCCAAAATTACGGGATGTTACATAAGGACAGGACCAGGGCGGGACCGGACCGACCGCCCCGTTGGCCAGCCTTATTAAAGCTCGAATCATAAGCTCTTATATTTTCATTTCACTCTATTGATCACTGGATTAATGAAATGAAAAGAGAAGCACATTCCAGAAGTTTGTAGGTTTCTCAACCACTTTCTACTAATATCATTCTTTTATAATTATAGTTTTCAGATAATTGAACTCACCTCGACTAATTTTACAAGTACCTGCGATCCCACCAACATTAATATCGGATAACTCTGTCCTCAAAGCTTGAATAAATGAAAAGAAATCACCTAATATTTTATCTCTGCTAAAATGTGAATCTAAAATCTCATTATTCTCTAGTAGACTGTCCATCAAGTCGGGGACCCGCCCGACCCGCCCCGAAAAAATCAGGGTCAGGGTCAGCTTATATCTGACCCGTGAGCCACCTAATCCGAAAAAAATGGAGAACCGATCATATGTAGAGTCGGGACATGGTCAGAATTTTTTATCCACTTGATCCCGCCCGGCCACAGACCCGACCCCGACCCGCGTTTTTTTTTTTTATGAATATTTATTTTTTACTTATATAGGTGAAGGGACAAACGAAGAAGAATCTAGTGATGACGATGCTTATGATGTTGTTGATGAATTATCGTGATGTTTGTTTGTACTTGCCTCTTATCAGTTCTTTTTGGTGTAAATTTTAATGATTTCATACTTCTGTTTATTGTAATTTTTAATTGGTGACAATTTATATAGGATAACGAATTGGGTAGAATTGCAGAAAAAATACGGGCAAAGTCGGAAAATTAAAAAATAAAACAAAGTGAGAGTCGGTCAAACAGAAAGAAAAAAAAGTCATTTGATCCGGCCATTACTCGGCCCGACCTGTCGACCTACTTTATTAACCACTGTATCGCAGTCTCAGACACTACTTTCCACTAATATCGTCAGAGTTAATTAGTTAATACCCCATGCAAAGCGGTCAGTCAAAAGCAGTAATAATTGCTGCGATAGATTTCTACTTCTTACAACACTCCTTGTATACTATATATTTAACCTCCTCTCTTCCTTTCCTTAGCGTTGTAAACTTACCCCTTAATTACACCTCTTTCTTTGATTCTCTCTTCCAATTCTTGCTCGGCAGATGTCTCCAATTGATGTAAGATCTCCAAAACATTGCGACGACAAAGGCTTCACCGTAGAAAAACTATTCCCAAGAAAGAAATTATTCTTTAGCTTCACTACAATTTCCCTCTCTATTCTATCATTCATTTTTCTTCTGTATCTCACTCTCCACCCAACAAAACCAAACTTCACTCTGAGAGAAGCTGATATTTATCAATTCAACCTCTCAGGTCCACACCAACTACTCAACTCCTCCATTCAACTCACACTTGTATCCAAGAATCCAAACAAGAAAGTTGGAATTTACTACGATGAGTTGCAAGTGTATGCTTCTTATAAAGGTCAACAAATTACTCTCTATACTTCTCTTCCTCCATTTTATCAAGGCCATGAAGATAGCAATTTTCTTTCGGCTTTACTGATTGGGAATGGATTGCCGGTGGATCCTTATTTTGGTTATCAGGTCCAACGTGACCAAAGTGCTGGAAAATTGATACTGAATTTGAAAGCAAGTGGTAGGCTAAGATGGAAAGTTGGGACTTGGGTTTCTGGAAAGTATAGGTTCAATGTAGATTGTGTTGCTATTATGCCTTTTGGACCTTCGTTGCCGTCTGGTCCCCTTAGTTTTAGACAAGGAGCTCAATGTTCTACTACCCTTTGAAGTTTAAATTGAATACTCCATTAGGGAGGAATAAGCACTTCCTCAATAGTATATTTTTTCTTTGTTTTCTCCTTTTTCGTATGGTTGTTGTTAAGTATCTTGATAAAAGGCATCCTAGTAAATTAAGACCCAGTTATGTGCGAAATCCTAGAAGGGACAAACCACGTTAAATATGTACGCAACCTTAAGAGACTATTTTCATGATGTGAACCTGGACTTCTTAATCACAAGAAATTAACTTTTACCGTTACACTAAGGCTCCCTCCTTGTAAATAATATTGATAAGAAATATGAAAGCTTTGTCAGTTTCATGCTGATATTTTATGTAATACGGTACTCTTAGTGAAAATAATGAAGAGATAATAAGTGCGAGGTCAGGATAATCAAAATTGAAATTAGAGGTCTTTGTTTCAATCTGTTGATCTTACCGTGGAAGTTCTCTTTTCTAACCCCTATGATTGTGCATGCTTTTACATTTTAGGGGTAGATTGATGTTGCTGAAAAAGATAAGTAATGAAATTTGTAGTGACAGAGGCAAGTGGATGACCTAGAACAGATAGATATGTCCAATATTTGGCGCTTCAATAATACTTGCAACAGAAAGCTACTACAAGAAGAAATGATATGCGGACTGTGCTTGTGATAAGAAACCAGATAACAGAAATTCTTGTCCCCAAATACTTACGAGTTAAGACTAGATCGAAGTGTTTGGAGTGCTTGAATGACCAGGGTTTAAAAGTAGAGCAACTGATATCACCTACAAGTTTTTATCTCAAAAGAAAATAAATTGAAAGAGAACAAATTGTTCCCATCAGGGTGAGCATAGTTGAATGGCAAATGAGGAGAACTTAAAATTCAACTGAAGGCCTGTAACGTGGCTTCGAACCCTGGCGGAAGCAATTTATTCTCTTCTGGGTAGGACCTTGTAGGTGATATCAGTTGCTCTGTTCTCAAATCTTGATCATTTAGGCACATTCCACGATTTACTGGTAGTAGTGCTTAGAGAGCGGGGCTACTATCTCCAGAAATAGTCTGGCGTAAGTCGGGAAGCTGAATATAAAAAAAAATATGCTGACTGTGCTTGTGATAAGAAACCAGATAACAAAAATTCTTGTCCCAAATACTTACGAGTTAAGACTAGATCGAAGTGTTTGAGTGCCTGAATGACCAGAGTTTGAAAATAGAGCAACTGATATCACATGCAAGGTCTTATCTCAGAAGAGAACAAATTGTTCCCTCCATCAGGGTGAGCATAACTGGATGGCAAAGGAGGAGAACTTAAAATCCAGTTGAAGGCCTGCAACGTGGGTTCGAACCCTGGCGGGAGCAATTTGTTCTCTTCTGGGGTAGGACTTTGTAGGTGATATCAGTTGCTCTGTTCTCAAATCCTGGTCATTCAGGCATATTTCGCGATTTACTGGTAGTAGTGCTTAGGGGGCGGGACTACTATCTCCAGAAATAGTCTGGCATAAGTTGGGAAGCTGAATATGAAAAAAAAATATGATGACTGTGCTTGTGTTTGATAAGAAAACGTGAAGCGCTAGCACTACAGGTTCAGTTTTTTTGGGGGGATAGGCTTGTGAAGAAGCAAGCTTATCCCCTCCCCGATCGGCGGCTGCTAGGTTTAGTATTAAACTGATTTTCCAAGAAAACTCTTAATGAAGCCACTGATTTCCAGGTTGGGCCTTCTAAACTAAAAATAATCATTTATCTAACTTATATCTTCCCCGCGAATCATAATCCACTACTTTTAACAGATGAAAAGCTGAAATATACAAAAAAAAAAAAAAAAAAAAAAAAATCCCACTGTTAAGCAATAACCAAACCTTGATCCACAGAAACTCCTTTTAGAACAAATACAACTAAAACAAGGCTTAGCGAGCAACAATACAATCTCTTAAACAACAGGATGATCCAGGATAGCTCAATTGAAAATGTATCAATATAGCACATCACACAGAGTTGAAATTTTCTTTCCTACTGGCTACATATGATTATAAGAGCTGCGACTGCAGAAACTAATATCCAAATCTATAGCTCCACACTGCAGATTGCAAGGGAACTCCTCAAGTTACATTTCCTCCTGTAGTTCCAAGGTTTTCCTGCAATCAAAGAACCAACATTACAGTGAAAATTACTACCAAAGCACCATGGAAACAGCTATGATGAGAATATCTAGTCCCGCTTTAAGAAGTCAAAAAAGTTCGACAATGTTTCACGAAACTCAGAATACCTTCTTCAAGTCTTCAAACAGAATATATAAAGGGGAAAATGAAACTGTTTAACAGCGTCCTATGCAAGTTAACGAATAGTTTTCACTTTCACGAAACTCAAAATACCTTTTTCAAGTCTTCAAACAGACTGTTTAACGGCGTCCTATGCAAGTTAACGAATAGTTTTCACTTTTCACAGGACCACATCTAATGATATCTTGTCACTCAAAGTACTCCAGGATTACATTGTTACTTCACGTGCTAGCACAAACCCAGCAACAAATAGAGAAAACAGTTTTGCTTCTTTCGCGCAGTCCATATAACTTCAGCAAACAAATTAGTCATAAATGTGTTTCAAAAGCCTTCAATTTGAAGCCTATGGACTATGTAAGTGATTCCTAGAGCTTTTTAACCTTTATTTATTACTCTATCGTCTTAGTTTATTTTCTCTCCAATATGTGCCTAAACTTTTGCCATAATCATTCTATTCTATAACTGGACGCATCACATTCTCGAGTCTCCAAAGCTTAGAACTCAATATTTAATTCCAGTCTTAGTCACAGCCCTCAAAGGTAGCCTTTAAACTTGGCATGCTACACTAGATGCTACTAACAGATATGACATTAGCAAACAACCTCTGGTTCCTTTCTAAGTCTTTCCGCACTAAACTGCCATCAATCACATGCCTATCTTCAGCCCTCTAATACTGGTCTAATTCCACTATTCACAATTTGCAGCAACAGAAGAAGTTCCGCCAGTTCCTTTGAAGTTGACAAGCTATACAACTATCAAATAGGCAAATTCTCCTATAATAACTATAAATAGAAGTATAAGTTGAGGGGTTAAAATATAAAGCATGTTGAATTCGCCACCAATAGGTTGCCACTGATCCATACAAATATACAAAGTTTGGGGTCTCTGGAAAACAATGCTGACATTATGTTTCAAACAATGTACTGCCTTTGTTCTTCTATTCATAATGTTGAAGCACATTGCCATTAATTTCATTAAAAGCCATATTACTTGCTAAAAAAATGTCACTGAAAGCCATTTTAAGCAGAACTCTAGAGCAAAAGTAATGGCTAAAAATGTCAGATCATCCAACAATTGGTGAAAAAGTCACATTAACTACTAGCTAGCTCAAGTATGCTTCTAGTTTCTGTGAGTTAAATTTCACTTATTGCATCACAATATAGGTTAATTTCCCAAACTCAACAGATACAATACTAATTTTATTTCTATACGTGATAAGAATCACAAACTACATCAATAAGTGAAACCGCATAAACAGGCATCCTACATTCAATAACTCATTAATACATTATCTACCACAAGCAAGAATCACCAGGATCAAAGAATTACTGAATCAGCATTTCATGTTTCCTTCTTTTGCCACACACAATAAGTTGAAACTATCTAAATGTATAACACCGTCAACCAATCCAAAAAGGAAGCACAATAACATCCAAGCTCCAACTCCTTTCCACCACGGAGCAAAAGACATACTAAAGCAGTACTATAAGTAGTAGTAGTAGTTATCTTACAGGAAAAATACAATCTTCCAATCACCTTATACTTTAAGCATCTGCAACTTGTTAGAAAACGCATGGCAATCCAATCACGTTGAGCAGCAGGCCACTGAAGTTGATTAATCTCAGCTCCAGCAGAGTACATTGACATGGGATCGATCCCATTAGGCTCCGCAACAGTACGCAACTCCCAAATAAGCGCCTGCCCGTCATCCCCAGCTGAACAAATATGTCTGCAGCTCTGTGGAGCCCACGCGATCGCGTTCACACTCGCCTGATGCCTTTCCAACTCCGCCACAGCCATTGCTCGAGACCTAATATCTAAAATCACAACCTTGTTGCTATCCATCAATATGGTAGCCATGTATCTCAAATCCTGTTTGTTCCAAGCCAACCTCAACAATGGAGTGTCGCGTTGTGGGGACTCATAAATAATTGTAAAATGTTTCTTATCCCTCAGATCGAAAATCCTAACTGACCCATCAGCAGAAACTGAGGCAAAAACCCCAGCTTCACCCCAAGCAATGTCATAAACCTCTTTGTCATGGGCTATCAATTGGGTTTCGACAACCCCTTTTTCAACATCCCAGATGGTACAAGTAGTATCAATACTGGAGGTACCAATTCTTCAGGGCTCAACTTCATTCCAATCAAAAGACGTCAAAGGGGCCCAGTATTCACTAGTTTTACTGTTGTTGAGAGTGAAAAGGGGTTCAATAGAAGCTTCTCGAACTTCCCAGAGATGGAGGTCGTCACCTGAAGAGGCAAGAATGTCATTGGACTTGAGGGAAGCAGAAGGATTGGGATGGAGCATGAGTTTCGTAGGCGGATAAAGGTGATGGAAAGAGAGATTTGGAATGGGCTTAAGGGTAAGGGTATCTTCATCGAAGGAGAGAATGTCGACAGGGTTGTTGAATTCTTCAATAAAGCTGCCGACGGCAATGCGACGGTGGCGATTGGGGAGGGGAGAAGTGAAGGAGGAAAAGGCCATGGCGTAGATGGGGTACGAGGAGTCATATGTGACGGATTTTTCAGATCGGAGGTGCGATTCTTGACTTGAATTTTCCATGTTTAGTGGGATAAATTGGGGAAAAATGGAAGTGAAGTTATGTGTGCGTTATGGGTTGGAACTGGAAAACATGTAATTGAGCTTACATTTGATTCCTAAAAAAATTGTCATGTTGACCGGCAGTTCGCTAAAAGGTGAAAAGTTAGCAGTTGGTAGATATTCATAATTTTGAAGCACATTTGTCATTAATGTCATTTAAAGCCATATTACTTAATAAGAAAATGTCACCCAAAGCCGTTTTAAACAGAATTCTCTAGAGCACAAGTAAAGGCTACAATTGTCTGATGATCCAACACTTGGTAAAAAAGTCACATTTAACTAGTAGCTAGTTCAAGTGTGCTTCTAGTTTCTGTGAGTCAAATTTCACATCTTGCATCACAATAAAGGTTGATTTCCCTAACTCAACAGATACAGTACAAATTTTATTTCTATACGTGATACGAATCAGGAACTATATCAATAAGTGAAACCACATAAACAGGCAGGAACATTGAATAACTCATTAATACATTATCTACCACAAGCAAGAATCACCAGGATCTCAGAATTACTGAATCAGCATTTCATGTTTCCTTCTTTTGCCACACACAATAAGTTGAAACTATCTAAATGTATAACACCGTCAAGCAGTCCAAAAAGGAAGCACAATAATATCCAAGCTCAAATCCCTTTCCGCCATGTAGCAAAAGACATACTAAAGCAGCACTAGTACTAGTTATATTACAGGAAAAATTCAATCTTCCAATTACCTTATACTTTAAGCATCTGCAACTTGTTAGAAAACGCAATGGCGATCCAATCACGCTGCGCAGCAGACCACTGAAGTTGATTAATCTCAGCTCCAGCAGAGTACATTGACATGGGATCAATCCCATTAGGCCCCGCAACAGTAGGCAACTCCCAAATAAGCGCCTGCCCGTCATCCCCAGAAGAACAAATATGTCGACAACTCTGTGGAGCCCACGTGATCGCGTTCACACTCGCCTGATGCCTTTCCAACTCTGCCACAGGCATTGCTGGTGACCTAATATCTAAAATAACAATCTTGTTGCTATCTCAAATCCTGCTTATTCCAAGCTAACCTCAATAACAGAGTATCAGGTTGCGGACTCTTCATAAATAATCGTTGAATGTTCCTTATCCCTCAAATCGAATATCCTAACCGACCCATCAGCAGAAACCGAAGCAAAAACCCCAGCTTCACCCCAAGCAATATCATAAACCTCTTTATCATGAGCTATCAATTGAGTTTCAACAACCCCTTTTTCAACATCCCATATAGTACAAGTCGTATCAATACTAGACGTCCCAATTCTTCTTGGCTCAACTTCTCCAATCAAAAGACGTTAAAGGGGCACAGTATTCACTAGTTTTACTGTTGTTAAGAGTGAAAAGGGGTTCAATAGAAGCTTCTCGAACTTCCCAGAGACGAAGGTAATCACCTGAAGAAGCAAGAATGTCATTAGACTTAAGGGAACCAGAAGGGTTAGGATGGAACATGAGTTTAGTAGGTGGATAAGGGTGATCAAAAGAGAGATTAGGGATAGGTTTAAGGGTTTGAGTATCTTCATTAAAAGAGAGAATATCGACACGGTTCTTGAATTCTTCAATAAAGCTACCAACGGCAATGTGACGGTGGTGGTTGGTGGTGCGGGTTCTTTCAAGATTTGAATCTAATGAAGCATTTTGGAAGATCTGGGTCAGCAGGATCGAACTCAAACATTGATAACACGGGGGAGGGTAAAAGAGGAAAAAGCCATGGCGTAGATGGGGTAACAAGAGTCATAAGTGATGGAGTTTTCGGATCGGAGGTGTGGTTCTTGTTTGGATTTGGACCCAAGAGGACTCGTACTTTATTTGGTCGTTTGGTTTGAGGTAGGGGTGAGCGGGTCCGGGTATCCTAATATTTTTTAACTATCCGGATCCTACCCGATAAAAGATCGGTTTCTAAATTTACTACCCGGAACCTACCCGTAGCAATCATTACCCGGAACCTACCCGGATCCGCAGGGTCCGGGTAGGTTCCCGGGTACCCTGTAAATAAAAAACACAAATTAAGCAATAATTTTTAAGCCTATGAGAATAAAAAAGAGTTCTAAAATAATTTCATCAAGTAGTTTTTTAGCCTGCAATCGGAGTTTTTAGTACCATTATAAGAAGTTTTAGAAAACTTATTCATTGTAGAAAAGCTAATTCTGTTACCAAAACCTAAAATTGCAAGCCAAATTTGACACTCAATTAATTGAACGTGTTGATTTCAAAATAAATTTGAAAATATCTGAATTAAACTTATTTTCGTGTTCATAAGCTCTTCGATACAAAACAAAAGCTTTATTATACTAGTAAATTCCTAAATTTCATCTTCACAACTACAAAAATATACACAAATTTTAAAAATAGATTTACATTTCAAATAAAAAAGTAATACAAATTGAAGATGAGTATCGCCTGAAATAGAACAGAAGCATATGATATTAAAAAGAAATTGAAGAGTTAGATATGAACTCATATGCATTTTAGGAATGACGTGAACACAACCAAATGAGAGAAAGAGGCAAAGGTGAAGCTTCAATGACGACAACGATGAAAGTACCTGAGAGAAAGCTTCAACAACGACGACGATGAAGCTCAGTGGTGTAGCTAAAACGCCATTGTTATTGAGAGAGTTTTGAGTGTTTTCTCTTAGGGCACAAAGAACATTCTAGAATAAAGGAGTGAAAAAGCTAAAATATTTACGTCTTGGGGTGGGGAAAATCAATGTGCAGGCGTGCAACAAACAATTTTGGAGAAAGTTAAAAGTAGTCCAAATGTTTTTAAAAAAAGTAAAAATATTTAATATTTTATAGGTTTCGGGTATCGGTTCCGGGTCCGGGTACCCTGTCTCTATTTGCCGGAACCGGAACCGGACCCGACATTGATCGGTTCCTAATTTTACTACCCGGACCCTACCCGTTATTATAATATATCTACCCGAAACCTACCCGTTAGTGTCGGTTCCGGTCGGGTATATGGGTACCCTGTACCCGTGCTCACCCCTAGTTTGAGGTACTTACCTGCACAAGGCAGAGTCTAGACTCAAATTGGTGATACTGTTTCTACACGAATTTACAGAGATATATCATGAAAAGTGGATTTTAGGATATTCAGTTAAGATGAAGTCTACTTCAAAACTCACTATAAAGTATAAAGTTATGGAGTATTAAATATGTGTTAAAATTAATTTAAAAAGAGATGCAGAAAGCTAGAAGTGGAAACAGACGGTCTGCAATGTAGCTTATTAGAGAAAATGATATTCAGTCTCACCCTCTTAGGGTCGTTATTGAAGACGCAAGGTTTGCTAAAAGCTAGCAAGGCTTGCTAAAAGCTAGCAAGGCTTCTCTTGTACATATCAGGAGGAATGCGAATCAATGTGCACAATTTCTGGCATAGAAGTTTGTATGCATGCAGAAGATTCAATAATATTAACGAATATTCGGCAGTATATTTTATAATTATGATAGATGTATATTTAAGTTAATTTAGAATTCTTATTATATTAGGAATCAACCTCTATACAACTATATATATATTGTGATTAATGAAAGAAATTCATAAGGAAAATTATTCCAATCTTATATGGTATCAAGAGCCTAACCCTAATCCCTAATCTTCTCCTCCCTATAGCCGCCGCCGACCACCACTAGAATTTTTTTTAATTCTTTTTCTTCTCGGTCGACGATAAAACAACCACCATGTCTCGTCCCAATACCCCTACTAATTTCGATTCTTCCACTGGTACTTTTGATAACCCTACTCCACGTATATCGTCTTCTTTTCATCCAGCTTTCGCCGTTACCAACATCAAGAATTTTATCCCTATAATTCTTGACCAAGAAGACTGTCAATATTCCATGTGGATAAAACTGTTCTATATTCATGCATGCTCGTACAATGTGCTTGACCATATTGATGATTCTATTCCTTGTCCAACAGATGTTGCAAACTCGACATAGCGTCGCCTTGACGCCATCGTCAAACAACGGATACACGACACCATCTCTAAAGACTTGTTGTGTACTATCATGAAAACAGGTGCTACGATACATGAACTTTGGGTACGGTTAGAAGAAATTTTTCAGGATAATAAAAATACTCTGGCCGTGTATTTGGAAGAACAGTTCAACAATACACGTCTCGAGAATTTTAACATGTCTGAATACTGTAAACAACTGAAACTCATAACCGACCAACTGTCCAACGTAGGGACGTCTGTTTCAGAAACCAAGATGGTACTTCAACTAGTTACCGGTTTACCGAAAGGTGAATATGATACACTTGCAACAATGATTCAACAGGCCGACCCCCTACCAAGTTTCAACAAAATACGTTCGCAACTTTTGTTGGAAAAGACCCGCCGTGCTAAACAAGAGGAGCACAATCAAAAGGCATTAGCCGTTGATGGCATGGCATCACCGGCGGCCAACACCACCCAGCCACCACCGCAAAGACCACCACCACCAGCAGTCCCACGACGGAGGGCGTAGCGGCAGAGGCCACGGTAATAACAACAAAGGAAAGGGTCGCGGTAAGGGCTACCGAAACCAGCAATCAGGCCCAAAACCTGCTCCCTATCTTCAGTAGGCTGGGCAGCAACCTTGACCCAATACCGAGAACTAGGCCTCGTCTGCATGCCCTTACCCAACAGCAGTGGCTCAGTTCCAGCAGACTTGGTCACCAGGCGTCTTGGACTCCGCCCCAGCCAACATGCAGGCCCACCAGCAGCAGCAACAAGCCCACATGGTTTCGACCTCTCAGCACCCGCCAGCCAGCACCCTGGCCCCCACTGACTTGGGTTAGGCTTTCAACACATTGAACCTTCAGTAGCCCGATAATAATTGGTATATGAACACCGGAGCCACATCTCACCTCACCCGGTCGTCAGGTAATTTATCTCAAATATTTCGGTTAAGGTGTCCTTAATTTATTACTGTTGGCAATGGTCACCGCATTCCAATTGAAGGTTACGGTAACGCTCATACCAAACATCCCCACCCACCTTTCGCCCTAAATCATGTCCTTTACACACCTAACATCATTAAAATTTAATCTCTGTTAGAAAATTCACTCGCAATAATTATGTGTCTGTCGAATTTGACCCTTTTGGTTTTTCTGTGAAGGATCTCAATACGGGAAAAATTCTTACGCGCTGCAATAGTGTGGGAGACCTCTACCCCTTCACTCAATCTTCCGCTGTCAGAACTCATTCACATGTCTCCCTTGCTGCTATCTCTCCGTCAACTTGGCATAACATACTCGGACATCCAGGAGATCCTGTTTTTAGTATTCTTAGGACTAATAAGCGTATTCAATGTAATAATGAGAAACTTGCCCAACACTGTTTTTCTTGCCCGCTTGGCAAACATACTCGTATTCCATTTATGTCATCCAACAATGTTACTTTTTCTCCATTTGATATTGTTCATGCTGATTTGTGGACATCTCCGGTTGTCAGTTTCTTGGGTCACAAATTCTATCTAGTATTATTAAATGATTTTTCATACTTTGTATGGATCTACCCACTGAAGTTCAAATCTGAAGTTTTTGCCATGTTCCTTGAATTTCAAAAATTCATTAAAACACAGTTTGAAAAATCTATAAAAAAAAATTCAATGTGATAATGGACGTGAATTTAATAATTCGGCATTTCACAATTTCTGCTCTAAACAAGGCATGGTTTTCCGTTTTTCCTGTCCCTACACTTCCTCCCAAAACGGCAAAGCTGAACGAATCATACGTACCATCAATAACATGGTTCGTACCCTTCTATTTCATGTCAGTCTTCCACCACCATTCTGGGTCTACGCTGTTAAAATGGTAGAGTACCTCCTTAATATTTTACCAACCAGCACTCTCCAAAACAAGACCCCAACCGAAATCTTATACCGTAGGTTCCCCTCCTATGACCAACTCCGCATCTTCGGTACAAATAATCTAGATATTGCGCATAAAGAAATAGAGTTTCTTCTCCTTGCTGATTCAACACAAATAGTTTATGAACGAGTTTTAGTAGTTTAGTTTGTACTTTCAATGTACCAAAAAATAAAATTTAGGATATCAGCACAAACATACCATCTTCTAATACCAAATTTCAAAAAAAAATCAATAGTTAGATTTAACGTAAACCTTTAAAAATTAATAGACGCACTTTATCTTTTTCAATAAAAATTTTCAAGTTCAATAAAATTCCATAGTGTTGATTTTAATTCTCTTCAACCAAATCAATCCAAATTAAAGATGGACAATATAAGCGCAGTGAAACATTATCCGCTCAATTTCAACCACAAACAAGTAATGGATCTTTAATTTTCTACAACATAGAAGAAACAAGAAAGAAAATGAGAAGAAGAGTTTCGGCAGACGTCCAAAATTATTAAATATTTATCAATAGGGCTAAAAATTAAGTACGCGTTTGGCCGTAGAAACCAAGAAAAGAATTATTTTGTTTGGAATTTTTGAAGTTGAAGTTAGAGTTGGAGTTGTGTTTGGCTATAATTTTTGTAAATAATATTTGATTGTTGAAATATATTTTTTCTTAAAAATATGAAATATGATTTATTCCCCTCAATTTTTAAAAACTAGCAATACTACACAAAGCAATTAATAAACATAATCAATGGGTAAACACCATCCATCAATCATTTCCTATTATATTAAGCATTATTTATATAGACTTTCTTTAATACAATAATATAATCAAGTTCACAATTATTCGCATCTTTAACATATATTATTATTAGACCAAACATTTCTCTAGTATTTCCTAGTTCAAAGTCTTCGTTTGTCTTCTTCCTCTTCCCTTTTCCTTGAAATTATTTTTCATCTCCCAATTATTAATTTCAATCATCAATTTTCTTAGACAATAAATTCAAAGTTCATCAATGTCTACTACTACTACATATATCCAGCTTAAACAAGAAAATCATTCTATGTCTATATTCCTCTTAAACTAAGAAAATGATACTCAAAGTTCTTACTGCCCTTGACTCAGCAAGAACACAGTACTATCACTTCAAGGTGATAATCACCGGCATGGACTTGTTTACTGATGAATACGAGCTACAGAACTAAAATGACTCAATGCGTTTCTTTTCGCCAACGAGCTACTATATACAATTACACTTAATCAATTCTAAATATTATTACAAAGATTCATTAGTAATAAAAATCAACAACACTAGTAATAGCTATTCTTTAATATAATTCTCCCACATTTTATGAACAATTTGTTCTCGAGCATGCATTTCCCGATCAACTGAATTAAGTGAGGTCAAATTTAGAAAAATAAAATATGTAGGGTAAAATTTGAAAAGTGAAAGATAAAAGCAATAACCAAAAATAAAAAGTGAAAATTGTGAAAATAAAGTTTGAGTGTTTTTCAATTTCTAAATACAACTTCAAATAATAGTTGAAATTTTCATGATCAAACGCTAATTTTAAATGACTATTCATTGAAAGAACATCTTAAATTCGACTTATAAAGCTGGCTTACAAATAAGTTCCCGTTACTTTGAAGGTAGCAATTGCACCTGGTATTCCATTTGGACACTCCCAAACATATATTCTATTTTAAAAAAATATTTAATTGATAGACAGTGTAAGCAACTTCAGATGAAATTGTTGCTCCTTCACTTCTTCTTGTATCTTTCTCCGCCATTTATATGTATAGCATTAAAAAATGCTAGTAACTGACAATGAACTCTATATTTTCACTACAATAAATATTAATAAAGACTAGTGCAGGCAATTTACATCAATTTTTTATTCTCTTTCTTTAATATGTGGAAAAGTACTTTGCTTAATTAATACTAACTAATTTTATTCTTATTATCTTCTTGTTCTCGAGTTGATTGACTGAAATTGTTATAAATAGTGGGTAACAACTTCAAGAAGCTAACAATTGAAGTTGAGTACTAAAAATACAAACTTCAGACGTCATTTGATTTGCATGGTTAGCTGTTGCTTGTGGCACCGCTAATAAAGCCACATCCGGAAAGTTTGAAGCTAACTGCATGTCGATAAATGTTGGAAGCTAAGCTCTTAAGTTGGGTAATATAAAAACAAAGGATTTGACTAGATTAACTTCAAACATTCATGTCGAAAGTTTATATAGGTGAAGTTCAATCATATACTCCACTTAAGTCAACATCCAAATTTTCCTTTCCAATAATGTTACAATTTCAAGCAAAAAGTGTCAAAACTTGTGGCCTTGCAAGGCTAAACTTCAAGCAAAAAATACCGGAAGTTCGATACTAAACTTCAGACATGAATTTTTACACATTCAATTACAAATGCCTGAAATTGATTTTGAAACAACACCACTTACAAAATCTTAAACACTACGATTATAGCTTAAATAGCCCCTAAAACTGCCATCCATGCAATTCGTCCGCTTTTAATAGGCTAGAGCCCAAATGCCCAATCACGGCCTTAGACCACAAAAAAGAGTCTCCTGCTAGTTATACAAGGGCCAACCCAGAAGCCCAAACATGAATAAATGCTGACTGAGAGAAGCCCGCTTCATTGTACAAAGGCCCAAACGCAAATGAAACATTAGTTTAAATTTTTGCTTCCAATGGTTTAATTTTGTATGTGGATGTTGAAGATAAAAATTTGTCAAAAACCAGTTTTTTCTTTGATTCTAAAGATTAGTATCTTATATAGATCTAAGGCTCGAATCTAGGCTAATCTACTGTCGATGACTCGACACAGCGTATCATACCAGTATTAGAAATAAAAGTTTTGTTCGAAATTTATCTAGCATCTCTTATTTTGCAACTTAGAAAGTAACTTTTCATTTTCTATACCCTAATTCTTGTAAAATATACAAATTTTGGACATGCACTACAAACTTATTTGATGAAATAGCGTATCTATTTATAAATATCTTTGTTGACATCAGAAGTATTATTAAAACTTCTTCTAAAGTATATTAGTGGTACTTAAAATACAAATGCAATTAAAGATGTGATATTTACCACATTTATTTATTTTTCACATTTCTTAACTTGCGGATAGTGGTTAATGTAATATCACGTACGCGTGATAAGATTTACCATGCATGACTAGTTTATTAGGCATATTGTGATTGAAAGTAGAAGAGAAAAAGCTAAAGGGAGAAATTAATTTGTATGATCCTATTTTGGAAAGCCGTAATGCCCATTTTGACCTACTAAGTTTCTTGAAGTCATTATTGAAAAGAAAAAAAAGAAACAATAACATACTTTATAATTAAGTTATACCTAAACAGCTAAACTATATGATTTTTTCCTACTTAGTAAATTAGTAAAGAATGCAAAAACTCATTACTGATATACCCAAATCGCTATTTGATCAAGCAAATCTTTTCTTTCGTCTTTCATTTCCTTTTTTTCTCATCACATACATCAAGATCGATTGAAACGAAAGAAGATAAGTATACTTTGATACCTAAATTTGATTGATTGATTGCTTCTTTATTTGATTGAGTATTTTTTAAGACAAGCATACATGGAATCATTGTTTTTGTTACCTAATTCATAGTACGTTGTTGCACACATTCTATTTTACATTAATGAATTATGCACATAATATTCGACCCTTTTATAAGAGTACGTGAGCAAAGATGTATCTCATCTAAAGTCTCATTAATTTTTGGATTTAACTTTCTTTTATCATGTCACCCCTGATCGATGTTACAAATTTACAAACAATGGAGCTCACTAATACGTGGAATCCGCAACTTACATGACTCAGATTTTGGGCTTTTGAACAAAAATATCGATCCAAAAAAGAGTTACATTAATGTCTTTTGCGCACAAAATTAGTGTGCAATAGGACTTAATTGTAACGATCACCGTTAAGTCCTATTGCGCACTAATTTTGTGCGCAAGAAGGGTTTAATAAACGGCCCGACGCTTTCGTCCCCACATCAGTCCCCACCCTTAGTTTTAAAAAACAAAACGGCCATTGTTGCACAAAACTCGAGGTCCCACCTTCCAAAAATGTCATTTTCGTGTTATCTTTTAACCCGAAAGTCAATATTCTCGATATATTCAAGTCAAGGAACAAATTTTGAAATAAAGTGTCGTAGAACTTGATTTCAAAAATAAAAAATAACTTTTAATCTAGGTATGTTACTATAATTTTTTAATTATATTATTAAATATATTATTATCCTAGTCATGATTAATGTTTAATAGCCTCCAATTTCTAAATATAGTGGTTTTGAGCAAAAAATTGGCGGAATAGGGGCTGCCTGCCGTGGTCACTGTAGCAGCCCCTTTATTTTTTATTTTTTTTTAATTTGTTGTTTAATTGTTTATTTGCTAATTAATAGGGGGTAGTCAGTGACCCACTGCCCAGCCCCATTTTTTCAATTTTATTAATTTTTTATTTCTTTATTGTTTGTCAATTATTTGATTAGAAAAATATATTAATCTCCTAATTTTTAATTATTTATTAATGATTTGTTAATTGTTAATTGTTAATTAGTTATATAATTTTATGTGTTAATATAATTTTATTTGCTAATTAGTTATCTAATTTTATGTGCTAATTAGCTATCTAATTTTATGTGTTAATGTGCTAGTTAGTTATCTAATTAATTATCAATTGTTACTTAGAAATAGTTAATCCTTAATTTAGGATTGAATATCCTTAGTTTAGGATTGAACATCATTAGTTTAGGATTAAAAATATCATTAATATTATATTAGTTAGTTAATTGTAGTTAGTACAATAATTCATTAAAAATAATTAATTAGAAATAGTTAATCCTTAGTTTAGGATTAAAACTATCATTAATATAATATTAGTTAGTTAATTGTAGTTAGTATAATGATTAATTAAAACTTAATAATTAGAAATAGTTAATCCTTAGTTTAGGATTAAAAATATCATTAATATAATATTAGTTAGTTAATTGTAGTTAGTATAATGATTAGTTAACAATTATTAAATAGAAATAGTTAATCCTTAGTTAGGATTGAACATCCTTAGTTTAGGATTAAAAATATCATTAATATAATATTAGTTAGTTAATTGTAGTTAGCATAATAATTAATTAAAAATTATTAATTAGAAATAATTAATCCTTAGTTTAGGATTAAAAATATCATTAATATAATATTAGTTAGTCAATTATAGTTAGTATAATGATTAATTAACAATTATTAATTAGAAGTAGTTAATCCTTAGTTTAGGATTAAAATATCATTAATATAATAGTAGTTAGTTAATTATAGTTAGTATAATAATTAATTAACAATTATTAATTCACAAATTTAGATAGTTAATTTAATTTTCCGTTAAAGGATTAGTTAGTTAGTATAATTTTTTAATAAAGAATTACATAATTAATATTACATGTTAATTATTAATTAAAAATTATTAATAAAGATACGACACCTCCATGGATCCCAACCTTCATCCAGGGCCCTTCGATCCATCAGTACTTCATCTACAGGCTATTCATATGTCCTAGCTATTATGGGATGGGGTGATATATTCCAGTACGTTGTTCCTTCCCCGTAGGGTGGAACATGCGTGGAGTCTTTTAGGGGCTCGGCCCCACATCCTCATGTCTTAGATATACTTAATCGGGGCAGTCCATTGCGTCACTGTTTGTCGGGTACATCATGATAGGGCTCTTGTGATGCCCATGGTTGAGCGATGGCGACCAGAGATCCACACATTTTATCTCCGCACCGGTGAGGCCACTATCACGCTTCAGAATGTGGAGGTCATGTATGGACTACAGGTAGATGGACGTCTGTTATACATTGAGGAGCCTCAGCCGCCGCAGTCATATCTAGAGAAGTTGATTGGACGCACTGATTACGTGCCTCAGCTAGGTGATATTCATGAACAAATTCGAATGTCGATGTGTGCCCCCTGTACTCACTTGCACCTCAGATGGATCTCGATTGTCGTGCCCGTCTATACTTACTCATCATATTCAGGGACATTCTGTTCCCGAACACATCGGGTTTCCATGTGAGTTTAAGTATTTGTTATTTCTGAAAAATCTGGGCGAGTTGGGATGTTATAGCTGGGGTGATGCTGTTCTGGCTTACCTGTACAGAGCATTATGTCGAGCGTCTATGGGCGATAAGAAGGATGCCTATGGATTTCATGAACTCCTCCAGGTAATATATTTAAGTGTGTGTAATTTTACTCAAAATATAGCTTTTTGAAACGATGACTAATAAAATATTTTTAATGACCCTTTTAGATATGGGTGTGTTCTAAGATGAGGTCTTTTCAACACGTAGTTGCGCGCCCTCGACCTGACTTCATTGGTGAGAGCATGACCTACGCGCGGAGATGGACGAGAGGCGTAGTCAGAGATGTGAATATGCACCACAAACTTTTTCCATCCAGGGATCAGCTAGATCATATGACAGCGGACATGGTAAGTTTGTTTGATTTTACATTATTATGTTTTTTAAACTATTTTTGTCTTTTATTATTTACTAATTCATTTTTACAGTTTTTTATATGGAGGCCGTATGATCAGATTTTGAATCAGTTGCCGGCGTTTTGTAGGGCTGGTGAGCCCATGTGAAAGTTTCGGTATCCGTTGATACACATGGATATCATTGAGGATCACACACCCCACAACATCTTACGACAGCTCAAGCATGTACATGATATGCAGCAACTTGATTGGCAACCCCGAGATGCGTTATCCATATGGTCAAGGATATACAACACTCGCGGGATAGTATGAGGTGTTGCTAAGTTTACCCCATTTAAATTTAATTAATCGTCTTACATATTACTTTACAAATTTATTCAATCATTAATATTTGCAAACAAATGCAGCTACGGACCGTACAGACGATGCGCTGGTTGGGCATGGACCATATGGCTTCCCCGAGACAACAAATTTTTTGCAGCTCGGATGATTGAGTTAGCCGATAGTGGTATGCGACAATCACAAGAGCTCGGACATATCCATGAGCGTGTTCCAGAGATCCCGTATCAGATAGTGGGTGGTTGTGGTCGTGCTCGTGGAGGTGGCGGTGATAGAGCTGGTAGTGACAGATATGGGGTGTTAGAGGGGGTGGGGCCAGAGTGGCTGGTGGCCGAAGAGGTAGTTATGGAGGGGCTGGTGACAAAGGGGGAGAGGCCAGAGGGGGTGGGGCCAGAGGGGCTGGTGGCCGAGGTGATGGCAGTGGAGGCCTCCGACTAGTAGATGAGCGTGACGAACATGCTATTGTTCCCACTCTAGCCCAACAGCATCTGTCGACTTCAAAACTCCCGTCGACTTCAGAGCGCCCGACGACTTCTTACCGACCATCGGAACCTGTATATACGCCAGTGCAGCTATATTCAGATCATATAGACTGGTCATCATTTGAGGCATCAGTGTCTGCGCAGCCGCCAGGTCGTGATCTACAGGGTGGCAGAGAGCTGGAGTACGACAACACATTCATAGACTTCAAATTGTTTCAAGGCCTAGAGGTAAGTGTTTAAAATAATTATTTTACCAAATTAATATAATTATATAATGATTATTTAGTAATTTTCCATATCTTAGGATCCAGCTTCAGTTCCGGCGCCATCTACAGCTCCAGTTTCGGGGCTCGTTCAGGAGATCGCTCAGGAGCCCTCTCATTATCCATCTCAGGAGCCCTCTTAGGAGCCCGTCGACACACAAATTTAATTTTTTATCAAAAGATAATATAAATTAAATATGAATTAAAATTAATATTAATTGTTTATATATTATTTCATATTCATCCTTCTGCGCCTGTGGACCGGTCTTCTGATGAGATGGACCCGTCTCCTGACACTACTGATGAGATTCTAACCGTACATAGTAATTCACGCAATCCCAAGAAGAAGCACATTATGCACAGGGGCGCAAAGAAGGAAAAGGATGATGATCATGGCTTGGAGCGTCCTGCGATTAGGAGGAGAAGGGATGGAGATGATGTTGGGGATCGCCTTAGGCCTAAGGTTACTCGAAAGGCTTCCTCATGTGGGACCCATTAAATATTGTGTATATGTAAATAAATTGTACAGTTTATGTTAATATTATATTTGTTTCGTATTATTTTCTTAATGATAATTAATTATCTTAGTCTTTATTATTGTTTACTAATAACTCGCGCGACATCCTAAACTAATTATAAAAAAAATCTCGAGATATTCAAAATAAAGTAATGCCTTGACTAAATAATAAAATGCTTAAATTAAAACCTTATAAAATAAAGCACTTAAACCTAACGATAACAAGTTTTCAAACAAAACTTACTTTGGGACACTTTACAACCCCTAAAACGATGATTCAAACGCTTAGGTATACTTGATGTATAGAGCCTACATTATTGTTCGCATAAAAAGATATCAGATTCTATATAAAATATTTATATTCCGGAGTTTTGAGACATGACTACTCTTTGGTCAAAGTATACAAAAAACGTGAATTTCAAAACTTTAAAATTCTACAAAGTGTGAGGAAAATAAAACTAACCCCTATTGCGCATAAAATTAGTGCGCAATAGGACTTAATTGTAGCCGGTACAGTTAAGTCCTATTGCTCACTAATTTTATGGGCAAACGACATTTTTGTAACTTTTTTTACCCTTATTTTGGATCAACATCCCACAATGTGGGTCCTTTAAGTTGTGGACTCCTAATACGTGCCCATAGACCATATGTTCTAAAAGATTTAAGTCCAAACCGATAGAAATATTAGGGGTAGGCGTATATCGGTTCATATCGGGTTTGTATCCGAAAAATATGAACCGAATAAAAATTATTTAAAAAAAAATGATATGTTCGGTTCATATCGCCGAACGTATAGGATTATATTGGGTTTTTCTAGTGGGCCGGGGCTGGTCGGGTCAGGGAATTTTTTATTTTTTAAAAAAAATTGAATTTTCAAAACTGAAATTGACATTCACACCTACACTATCATGAAATTTCGACGTTGAAGTCTATTGTGTATCGTGAGATGTTTACTAAAGAAAAATGAAAATTAGAAACCGATTTGGGGGAAAACACAAATTGATTGGAAAAACGAACGTTTACCTAAAAATTGGCGGCCACGTCTCAAAAAATACGCAAAATAAAAAAAATCGGGTAAAACGGACATCCGAGCGCATAGTTATGACCATTTAAAGTTTTACCAATTTACAACTACTTTCTCTCCTACATTTTATGTCAATGCTTTCGTGATATGTTAATCAAGTTCATGCCGCATTAGACTTCCATAAAAGCTTCATAGATTAACTTCAATGGCTATAATTGAAGAGATAGTAGTAGCCTAAAATAAAAAATAAGATTAATTACATATTTAATTCGATTTTTCGGTTCGGTTCGTATCCAAAATTAAAAAAATCGAACCGAATCACTAAATCCTGATTTGATTCGGTTTTTCAAAAAATCAGTTTTTTTTAAAATAAAAACTGAACCGAACAACCGGTTCTATTCGGTTTTTTCGGTTCTCCGGATTTTTTGCCCACCCCTAAGAAATATAAAGCAAATAAGGGATTTGTAATATCTTGAAGTAATTTTCTTTTAAGAAAAAAGGAGAATAGTGGAAACTGAAGTTAGAGTTATTTTCCAACAGTTGGCTTAGAACTCTTATATATGAGTTAATGTTTTTTTTAAATATGTAAAACAATTAAATTTTAAATATAATAACTAAAATGATTAACAATAAGCTCTTTTATAATACGTGATTCAGCAAAAATCGTTAAGATTAATTAAATTTGCTTATCATCGAATTAAATCCACATAAAGTCTGATAAACTAAACAATGAATGTATAAAATTGGATAATAACTAAAAATGTAGGCACTTTTTTTTTTAAATGCCTTATTCAAAGTTTTGGTTAATGACGGTACGAACTTAGCGTCACATGAGTTCGTCGCCAGTTGCAAACAGCTTAATAATTAATAATTTGGAAGCTATTCTAAGATAAGTACGATTAGGTATACATTTGGACAACATGTGAGTCTAAGTTGAAAACTAAATATATCTTGAAGATAAAGTTGAAAAAAAAACCCTGTGAACTCAGCGGAAGTTAAAGTTGTGTTTTTTCACGAATTACTTGAAAACGATTTTTGCAAATAAAATTGTGAAAGTCGAACATACTGGATGAAAATTTAAAATCTGAAACACTTCACTTGAAAGTTGAAATATACACATTTAGGGCTGCATATTTATATTTCACTTCAAATTTAAATAATATTTCATTTGAAATTCAAAATTGATGACAAACTGGGAAAAATATAAGCCTTTTCTAGTGGCAGGAAAAAAGACTAATGTCAAAGGATTAAACAACTTACATATAAAAGTTTATTTTTATCCTATTTACATATTATAATTTATCAACTAAGAGGTTCAATTGTATCCCTTTGCACCCCTCTCCCTCTGCCTCCGCCTCCGCCTCTGGCTTCCTGGATGACAATTATCAACTCCTTAGGTTATTGAAACTTCATTTTAGACTGAATCAATGTTCTTCCATCGGTCCTCATCTGCTTGTTATTTTTCTTGTTTATTGATAGTCAATTTTCATTTTCAAAGCCAAAAAACCAAAAGTGAGTATTTCTATAATATTGTTTCTAAATCGATTGTTCTATACTTCTATTCAAATTGAGTTTGTGTGTGAATCTTCACTAGGGATTTATGTTCTGTACGGCACTTAAACGGCCAGATGTAGACAACTTGCAAGTTGGTGCAATAAGATATACACCAAGTACCTATTATCTATCCTAGTAGATACTAGCTAGGCTGAACTTGTCACTACCTTTTAAATTCTCACCAAAATAAATATTCTAGAAGATACAACTTCCGTATTTATGATTACTCTTATGGTAGACGTCATTTAGCATATGTCACAGCATGACTTCTCATGACCAACTCATTTATGTATAAAGTATTATTGTTTTATATACACAGGATTTGTTGTATGAGTAGATACGTTAAGAAGATGAAGGTAACAGAGATAAGAATGTTTAGATAGATGTGTGATTATACTAGGAGAGATATGATTAGAAATAAAGTTATCGGTACAAGATTGGAGTGGTCTCCGTGGCGGATATGATGAAAAAAGTGAGACTGAGATGGTACGAGCATGTGAAGAGGAGGTGTGAGGATGCGCCATTAGGAGGTGTGAGATTGACGATAGCAGAAGCTTAGAGAAGTAAAGGTAGGCCGAAAAAGAACTAGGGGGAGGTGATTAGACATGACATGACACAACTTCAACTGACTGAGGACATGACCTTAGATAGAACAATTTGAAGTTCGAGGATTATGATATAAGGTTAGTAGATAGTTGAGTTTTGTCGCACTATGTATGAGAGAGATATGGGCTAGCCTCTTTATGTCCTCTTCTCATTTTCTTTGTAGTATTATTTAGATTTCGCGTAGATCCATACTCTTATGTGTGTATTACTTTGTGCTGCTTCATTTATTTTGTATCGTGATATCTTGTTGTCTTATTTTCTTTGAGTTTCTGCATTGACTACGTTTCTTTTGAGCCGAGGGTTTATTAGAAACAATCTCTCTACCCCACAAAGGTAGAGGTAACGTTCGCGTACATTCTACCCTCCCAAGAACCCACTTGTGAGATTACACTGGAAATATTTTTGTTGTTGTTGTATAATTTTAAGTCAAAAAGGTAAAGATTCATATAATCTACCTCTAACTTGCTTCGAATGACTTGAGGCATAGTTATTATTATACATGATATTAATTTCTATATACTCACAATAATTTTTCAATAAAGGAAAAGGGTCAAATTGACCCTCCAACTATCGTCTATAGTTTAGATTTACCCTTTGTTAGAGTTTTGGTTCATATTTACCTCTCCCGTTAAGAAATTTGTTACATTTTTCCTTACCACTAAGGCACTAACAGATTGCTGACTCGGAGCCCTTATCTACCCACATAGATGTCATGTGTGTATATAATTTTTCTTTTATTTTATATCATACCAATTGAATTTTGCCATGATTTTCTTTTCCTATTAAAAAATTACAATACCTAATCTTCTTCTCCATCAAACCACCACTTCTCCTTCTTTTTCTCCTCCACCGTCCATCGTCGTCTACTACCGTAATGATGATAGTCCAAAAATATAGATTTTTAGCTATATTTTGCTTTTTATTTACTACACTTTAATTGTATTTGAGTGATAACATTAGATTTTATGCTTATTACGTGTGTTTCTTGTATAGGATGTGTTCCCGAGAAAATGAGCTTGTTTGGAGCTTAAATTGAGGGTTCGAAATATCAGTAGAAGTTCAACGTACAAATTAGGATCGAGTTTGGGGTTCGAGGACCGGATATGCATGCTAAAAAAGTAAAGAAAATAGAAAAAACAAGATTGCAGAATATTTGTCCTACCGCGGGGCGCCAATCCTTTTTCGGGCAGCGTTTTCTATTTTCCAATTTTTTAAGGGCAATCTCGTCCGGGTACTTGGGTATTCAATAAATACACCCAAAACACGTTTTAAGGGGCTTTTGACCTAGAGAGCATTGGACGCATATAGAAGAGATTTGACGGCCGAATTCATTACTTTCCATCATGATTAGATTCAACACGAAAGTTTAGGTCAATCTTCGGTTGTAATGTTTTCTAATTCTATTTCTTCTATGTTCTTTTATTCTATTATGGAGCAGTTTTCTTATAGGGTTTTGACAAGACACGATGTATTGACTGATGTTTTTAGATTCAATTCTTGTTTTATTTCTTGAATTCGTTAATGGAGTGTTGAATTGAATTGCAGAGTTATTTACTATTTTATTTAATCGAAAGAGGAATAGTTTGGTGAATATCATTGCATTATTTTTTTCGTTTTAATTTGTGATTCTTCTAAGTAATCGAAAGAACTTCTTGAATTGTTGGTTGAACCAAGAGAGAAAAATATTCGAGAGACGTTTTCTTGCATTCACAGGCTTTTCATTAGTCTTGAACTCATGGATAGTAGTTTTATTTGATTGTTGAGATATTAATGGATGCTTTCATAGCAAAAAGAAGTGTTTTGTGAATTATCTTAATATATATCTGATTTAGCTTTTGATTGAATAATTCTGTTGAGTAATCGAAAGAGACTCTTCAATAATTTATTTTTGGTTATTAGTTGACGGTATTCATGAGTCATCTGAAGATCTATTTCTGTTCATTGTTCTTGAACATTCTCAGGGCTTAGTTTAATTTGTAGAATCTGAATAAATAATCGGAAGAGTTTTATTAGATTCTTGAGTAAAACGAATCGGAACTAATTTGAAGAGAATGATAAAACGAATCGAAACTAATTGCTGAAATCTTGCATATGTCTTATCTACTACCCTTACTTCTCATATTAATAGTAACCTTTGCTTTCGTTTTCAATTGTCGTTAATTATGTTTGTAGTAAATAATTGTAATTTATAACCACAACAAACAAAAACTTTGGTCACCTGAATAATACTAAACAAATTTTGTATGTACCAATTCATATGGAGACGATCTTAAACTATATTATTTTTAACTAATGAAGTGTTTAATTTATACTGTATTTTGCATTTGTCATGTCCACAGCAGCCGGTTAATTGACTAAAAATTAATTCATTACTTCCCCACTCTTTTATCCAAACCTTTTTGCTGCACCTTCGAGTACTAAAAAAATTAAACTTCAATTCAAAAAATTTAAGAGCCCAATTATTACTACCCACGCGCAGTGCCACGTGGCACTTTGTACCACTAACTTATTCATCTTCTATTATGGGAATACCTTCCGTTTCACCTCTTTTTTTCTTAAAATCCTTTCATAAATCTCTGTGAATGCTATAATGAGCCACCGGCAACATACACAGACGACAACGAGACAACAAATCCTAATAGACGACGAACAACCATACAACATAATCCCAATTCACAACCTCTTAGCTGACTGCCCTTTCATAGACCTCTCTGAATGCTACAATGAGCCACCTTAATTTTTAGTAAATTAACCGGCGGCGGTAGATGACGGTGGACGGCGATGACAGTGGCGGAGAAGAAGAAGGGGAAGTGGTGGTTTGATGGAGAAAAAGATTAGATATTTTTTTTTTACTAGAACGAAAATTACAACAACAACACTAACATCTCAGTGAAATTTCACAACACTAGAACGTACGCAGACCTTAATAGAAAAAGAAAATTACAAGATAAAATTCAATTGGTATGATAAAAAATAAAAGAAAACTTATATATGTACACATGACATCTATGTGGATAGATAAGGGCTCCTAATCAATAATCTGTTAGTGGTAAGGAAAAATGTAACAAGTTTGTTAAAGGGAGGGGATAAATATGAATCAAAACTCTAACGAAGGGTAAATATAAACTATAAACAATAGTTGGAGGGTAAATTTGACCATTTTTCCTTCAATAAATGTGTTCAATGAACATTATTCAATCTGAGTGGCTAGACCACTTCATCCGATTATTTGAAGTTTTAAAGGGTGTTTGGCAAAACTTATAAGCTGATCAAACTGGCTTATAAATACTTTTTGATTTATTTATGAGTTGGTAAACACTCAAAGTGCTTATAAGCCAAAATCAATCAAAAGTCATAAGTTAGTAACCTCCAATTTATTATTTTTCAGCTTATAAGAATTTTTAGTTTGACCAAGATATTTACTGTTTTATCCTTAATATTTTTTCTAGTTATAAAAGTATTGTATTAGGTAGAAACACCTCCGGAAGCATTATCATACATAAGAAGCCTGGTAGTTCCGGAAATCTCAACGGTCCCAAAAGATCTCTACAGCTGTCTTTCCCTCCCAAGAACTCCAGTCATATCAGTCTTCCTAGATTAGAGTGTCGCAGCGCGCGTGGGCACGATAACATCAATACGCTCACATCGTCATAACTTTAGAGGGGCATAATAGTCTAAGTTGTCTTATATATACAAGACTTAGAAGGGAAGAATGACACATTGTATTCTCTCTAAGCCAACACTTGTAACAGAAAATCTCTCTGAAGCAAATACACTACTCTCAGCTCTTGTTATAATATTATTCATTATTCATCTTAAATCTAGCTTACTTATTTATTTTTACCTGATTATTCTCTTATCTATTACTCTTTTGTCTCGCATACCTGTAGCCTAATTATAAATTTCAGACTCGTTCAAGAGGGTCTTCGGATTGGATACAACCTACTTGTCTTTAAACTCTTGATATCTCTAATTGTATTTTTTATTATAATCATTTTCACCAGAAAATAATTTGGCGTCGTCTGTGGGGATAGACAATTGTGGTGTTGTCTCGATTTGTAGCTGATCTTCTTGAAAAACCTAAACGGAAACACTACACTTAAAGAGAAAAAAGAAAGCATTTCAGGACAAAACAGCAGCGCTCACAGATCACAGGAACTCAGGGAAGAATAGGTACCCATTGAACATCAGGAGTTGACGAATCAATTGGAGACACTATACACAGAGTCAAAGGAGCGGCACGGACAAGAGCGGAGTAAAGGAACACTGAATAATGAAAAGGCTGAAGAGGCCGGGAATAAAAATCCCGAAAGAAGGAGTTCAGCCAAATCTCAAACCGACAAACCCAAACCCACTGATAAGGGAAGATCTGTCACCAAGAAAATGATTGCAGATGTCCTAGAAGCGCAAAATGAGATGATGATGCTCATGGAAGCAACGGTGGACGCTATAACTGCCTATTCCAGGACAGGGACTTCAATATCAAACCAAAATGCCACGAAAACCTCGGCCACACTAGAATCCAGCAAGAAGCGGGAAAAGGACGGGAAACACTAGATGGAAGCGTTCACGGAGGGATTGCATCGGGTGAAAAGAGAAATGAACGAGAAAATGAGCAGATACTCGGAGCACCGTCTATCATAAAAGGCGCATGAGCCAGGAGATACAATGTCTTACCGAATTTAGAAAGTGAGGCCTCTGTCCCTATCTCGAAGAAGTTCAAGATGCCTAACATACCAAAATACGAGGACACCACAGATCCAGAGGAGCACATCGTAACCTTTGAAGCAGTTGTCACCGGGTATGATCTCAAGCATCACGAGATCGAATTTGTTATGCTGAAGAAGTTCAGCCATATGCTTAGAAAGGGAGCACTCTCTTGGTATACTCATTTACTTGAAAACTCTATTGATTCATTTGCTACTCTTATAGATACTTTCGTCAAGGCTATGATAGAAACACACAAAAAAGATGTTTTTTTGATAAAGTTAGAGATGTGGTTGCCGGCCATCTCAGAAGATTAGGCAGCAACCACGTTTGCAGATGGGTTTAACTCAAACAGTTCAAACGCCTCAAAAAAGTTAAAGGAAAGTTTCAAGGAATTCCCAGCGAAAACATGAGGCGAAATAAATATCAGGTATACACGGGCGGCCACCCCCAAAATACAAGGTCACAGACATAACAATAATACTGCAAACGGGGGACGGTACGAGTCGTATGACGACAAGAGATTCTCAAGCATAAGGACCAGCCACGGAAACACTCAAAATCATCAAAACCTCATGGAACGAGCCCCACAACGATCAGAAGAATCAACATCAAAGGTGATGGGACCCACAAAGCTATCTGATCACAATTTCAGTATAAATGCAGCAGGGTTAGTAGCAGTAATGAAGACCATGAAAGAAGGGAGGTTCCAGGATGACGTGTGCACCAATCCGGAGAAAAGAAACACAGGGCTGTGGTTCCATTTCCATAGCACGCACGGTCATACCATGGAGGATTGGACCAACTTAAGAATCAAAGTGGCATAGCTATTGCGTGCAGGGCACTTGAGGGAGTACATCAGCGATCGGGCAAAGCTCAACCTGAGTAGAAATGTGAAACAAAGGTCGAGTCAACTGCCTTCGCCTACCCACACTATCAATATGATCTTCGATACATAGGTGGTCAACACGATCACATACATATCAATGAGGAAGTCCAAGGTCACTGTCACAACCACGCGCCACAGACATCAACTCGTGAAGGGTCAGGACATCACATTTTCTAGCGACGACTGCGGAGACTTTGCCTCACCTCATAATGAGGCCCTGGTAATATCTTTAAAAATTAATAAATTTTTCACTAAGCATGTTTTGGTTGATCCAGGAAGCTCAACAAACATCATCCAGCTATGGGCCCTGAAAGAGATGTAAATGGATGAAATAATCACCCCTTTAACAAAGGTGCTAGCGGGATTTAATATGTCGAGTGAGCTAACAAAGGGGAAAGTTGAATTAACGGTTCACGCTAATAGCGTGAAGCAGGTCACGACGTTCGACGTCGTGTCCGGAGACATGACGTATAATGCAGTACTTGGGTGGCCATAGTTGCACACAATGCATGCAGTTCCTTCAACCTATCATCAGAAGGTCAAGTTTCTTGCACCTTGGGAATTGGAGAAATCAGAGAAAGTAACAAATGTCCCCGATCGAGGGATACGTTAGCAGTAACGATCTCGCATGAATGAAAAGTGGATCAATAGTAGTTATAGTCGTCGGGTTCAAACAAGACGCTTGGCGGAGGGAGGGAATAACTTTCGGAAGAAGGACATTTAGATCTGGTCATCCCGAAAGGTTTTATTTTGCCGTCAAACAAGGATCCCGCAGATTCGACTATCGAAGAATTGGAAAGTGTGACATTTTTTTAAGAATATCCTGAAATAAAAGTATACCTGGGCTCGGAGCTCTCGCTTGGACTCAATAGTGCATTTTTATATTATTTAACAACTAACTCAGATTGCTTTGCTTGGTCTCACCTTGACATAACAAGAACCGCCCAGAGATAGCTATTCACCGGTTGAGCGTTGATCCTAACCATGCCCAGTGATGCAAAATGAGAGATCGATATCCATGGTAAGGGACCAATTCATATAGGAAGATGTGACACACCTACTTAATATAGGGTCAGTCCGGAAGGTTGAGGACCCTCCATGGCTAGCTAACGTAGTAGTGGTCCCTAAAAAGCTCAACAAATTCAGAATGTGTGGACTTCAAGGACTTGAATGAGGTGTGCCCAAAAGACTCATTTCCTTTGCTGCATATTGATCAGACGATAGACGCCACAGCCGGACATGAGTTGCTTAGTTTCTTGGATGCATACTCTAGATATAATCAGATCATCCTGCACCTGGATGATCAAGAAGAAACGTCTTTTATGACCAATTATGGTAACTTTTGTTACAATGTAATGTATTTTGGTCTTAAAAATGCAGGGGACACTTACCGGATACTGGTGAATATATTGTTCGAGAAGCAAATCAGCCGTACTATGGAAGTTTACATTGATGACATGTTGGTCAAATACCGAGAAGCTGAGACCCACCTAGCCTTCTTGGCCGAAACCTTTGACGTTTTACGTCGCCATGGCAAGAAGTTAAATTCAGAGAAATGCGCCTTTCGGGTCAAGTTTGAAATGTTCTTAGGCTTTCTTGTCTCTGGTCGCGGCATCGAGATGAACCCCAATAAACTCAAAGTTATTCAGGAAATGCCAGATGCACTAAATAACGTCAAAGTAGTACAGAGATTAACAGGGAAAGTTGCGGCATTGGGAAGATTCATATCACGATCAACAGATCGGTGTCATGAATTCCTTAAACTCATGAAAAAAGACCATCATTTCCAATGGACACAAGAGTGCAACCGAAGCTTAAATGACCTCAATGCTTACTTAGTTAACCCTCATGTAATGGCCAAACCTGAAAAAGAAAGAGAGAATGCTCACCTACATGACTGTCTCAAATGTATCAGTTACATCGATCTCGTATGGGAAAAAAGAGAAGAATAACTTCCCATCTATTATGCAAGTAAGACATTAACTGGGGTTGAGTCACGATATCCGAATGTAGAAAAGCTAGCCCTAGCCCTCGTCATGAGCACCCAGAAGCTGCGACCATACTTCCAATACCATCCTATAATAGTCGTCATGGACACCCCACTAAAGGCCCTGTTACAAGGATAAAATCTCATAAGTAGACTATCAAAGTGGTTAGTTGAGATAAGTGAATATGAGAACCTATGAACCTCGAACAATGATATCAACGTCGAACCTGCTAGAGTTCGCCGTCGATTTTGCCCCCGCAATACGACCATGAAAATTGCAAGGTATGAATTTATCCTTTTTCCCTTTTTTCCCATAACCATTTTTATCGCAAGACTGGGAATAACACTAAGATTGGGACTGGTTATGCAAATTACGGGCCAAGAGACACCGAAGTGAAGATAAAAAATTACGTGTTGCGCTCTTTTCCTTGATCGACTTTTTTTCTAAATGGATTTTTATCCGTAAGGTTTTTAACGAGGCAACAATCGAAAAGCGTATTACTTAGAAAAATTCTTCATGGAAATAAAAGTGCAAGGGGAAACGATCTGCTCCTAGCTACATGTGCCAAGGGCATTCACCTTTTTTGATACTTATTAGTGTTGTAAAAAACATGCATGTACTCAGGTTTGAATACCGAACGTAATTTATAAGAAGAGGCTTGCTTTAAGGCTTCATACACTCTAACATTGTTGGTACGAACACGTCCTCCCGGACTCGATAATATCCACCACGAACACACTACACGACCTATTGGCCTCAGAGCGTGAGAGAAACATAACATTATGCTAATATATGATGAGGTCGAGACATCCTCCTCATCGGCACCGAACAAAGGCATCCCTTTCTTTTATTATGAAATAGATGACTTAAATTTCCAATCATAAAATACGTGGGCAAAAGTGACATTCCCGAATTTAGGGAAGCGATTGCTCGAAATCCCACACCCATTGTGAAGAAATAAAAATGCAAATCTTGGAACTTAAACACAAGCGTTCGAATTTTCCATAGAGCATAATCACGATGAGGGGGTCCTTGGGTAGAAGGATCCCTATGGTTGAACTGCCCCACTTCAACGGACATGCTAATTCATACATCGGCCACAAAGCATACTAACATAATCATCTCCACTTCAAAGGACATGGTAATTCATACACCGGCCACAAAGTATACCAACATAATCATAGTGTCTAGTAACAATCAAACACATTCATGCGATTTTGCATAAAAACTCGACAATCTAGCGAGAAGCAAAATCACTATCATGAGGAGGCATTCAATAAAAAGGCCCGAAAACATAGGCAATCCTAGATGTGCGAAACAAACTATCTTCCAAAAAAGGCCAACAAACATATCTAAGAATATTAAAAACTCAATGCAGGGAGTACAAAAGTCAAGCATCGGTAACCAGGGCTTCAGAGTTCCCAACAGGGGCATGTGTTTCCGGGGTCATTGCAGTCAGTGGATCCTTCGGGAGGGTCGCCTCATCATCATCCCCTCTTACTACCGGAGTTATAAAAGGGCCTCTAGGACGGGTCCCTTCCTTGTTACCTTCCCCGCTCTCAACCATGGGGACCTTGGGGGAATGCTCCTCGTATTCAGCCACAGTTTCTCTTTTGCCCTCGTGAGACCAACTTTCATTGTCTGAAGACGAAGAAATATCCACAAATGGGGCACGCATGGGAAAAGTCTTGTGGGCCTTATCTTCTACCCTTAGAGCATCAGCCAGAGTTGCCTCAATATTTATCGAGCCCTCTCGAACCTCCTAGAGGACTTGTCGACGAGCCTGATGCACTGTATGGGTTTTTTCAAGGATAGAATTTAGGAAGTGTTTTGAAACACCTCATAACTTAGGGTTATGGTTTGAACTGTATGATGGGAAAATGATAGAACCAAGATGAGGAGTGTAGGAAGTGTTTTGAAAACTAATCAAGGCATAAGAAGAGTCTTAGGAAAAATTAGAGTCGAAAGCTACTCTACGGAGAATGTTTTAAAGTGAGTTTACAGTAGGCCTCACTAAACTGAGTGTACGGATAAATCTATAAGGAATTTGAGAAAACTTCCTTCATAAATGTTGTATCCCTTTGAAATACCTTTCCATCCATATAAAGTTCACATCAAACGGAGTTCTTTATAAAATTTTATGGCTGATTTACTGAGGATATGTAAAATGGAAATCTCGATTCTTTGAGGATTATGTTTTAAAGTCCGCCTTTATGATAACCTATAAATACAATCCTTATATGTTTTATGTATGAATTTGTGACCAGGGCTACTACCAAACACCTAAGGTGAGTTCTTATTCAAATTCCTATGTCAATTATATTAAGTTAACACTAGAACAACATCGAATCATTATTTGGAATAGCTAGATTTTGGATTGCTGGGGCCAAACTTGGTCCATTAGGCTGTTGAAAAAGTTAAATAATTCAGGAGCATTTGAAAATGACTAAGAGGCGTAAGAGTTCTATGCGAATGTGCAGCGCAGTGATTCAGAGTTTTATGTTAACAATTGGGTGTTTCTAGAAAGATTTGCCTATGAAGGCGTCATATGATTTGAGAAGAAATAAAGTTAGTATCAAATATATTAGACCAAACAGGATCTTGCGAAAGATCGCCAAGTTCGCAAGTTGAGGATTAATGAAGTCACTCCAGTGAAAGTGTTTTAAAGGAACCAAAATGTGAAATAGGCTATATGGGAAGCCAAAAAGGATATAAAGTTCAAATATCCACACTCATTGATGGACAAACAGAAAATGTCTAGGGTAACTACCTCAAGAATTCAAACCTCATATCAGTTCAGCATTCAGGTTTCATCTCCGCTCAGTATTCAGATCTCATGTTGTAAATTCATCTTTTCGGCAATCAAATATCATGTTATGATATCCATGTTTACATGTATTCATATCTCATGTCATTTTAGCATTCATGTATCCATATCATCCACTCTTCATGCATTCATGTCTTAAGTCATGCTCCTCACACCCATGAAATTATGTCATGTTCATGCTTATGTTCCAGTACTCATGTCATTCGTGGCTACAAATTCTTTTCCAAATCCTATGTATAGGATCCATGTACTCATTCAGTTCAATATCGATAAGTTCATGCCATACTGATATTCATGATAGTTGGTATTCACGTATTCAAGCCATTTCAATATTCATGTTAGTCACGTTCACGCTTCAGTTATCATGTTATATCTTATCATGCGTATCAAGATGACTTGTGAGGCTTGTGTTGTGCTTTGGTTAGTTGGTAGGTGTTTGAAAAATATTGGGATAGTCCTATTTATGGAGAAAGCCCTGTCGAAAGTCTTATAAAATTTCATAGTTAGTCATACTCCTAATCATAAACCATCATTCGAGGACAAATGATCACAAAGGGGAGATATTATAAAACCTCATAACATTGGGCTATAGTTTGAACCGTACGATGGGAAAAATGATGGAACCAATATGAGGAGTTTAGGAAGTATTTTGAAAACTAATCAAGGCATAAGAAGAGTCCTAGGAAAAATTAGAGTCGAAAGCTACTCTACGGATCATGTTTTAAAGTGAGTTTGCAATAGACCTCACTAAACCGAGTGTACGGATAAATATATAAAGAATTTGGGAAAACTTCCTCATAAAAGTTGTAGCCCTTTTAAATACCTTTCCATACATATAAATCTTACGTCAAACGGAGTTCTGTACAAAACGTTATTGCCGATATACTGAGGACTTGTAAAATGGAAATTCCGATTCTTGTCGGATTAGGTTTTAAAACCCAAGTCCTTATGATATAACCTATAAATACAATTCTTAAACGTTTTATGTAAGAATCTTTTACCAGAGCTGCTACCAAATACCTAAGGTGAGTTCTTATTCAAATCCCTATGTCAATTATATTAATTTAACACTAGAATAACACCAAGTCATTATTTGGAATCGCTAGATTTTGGAAAATCCATTCAAGGTCGAATTTAGAATGAAACTTCGGGATTTCTTCAAAAGGGTAAGCCCCTCAAACATTAATGGATTATATGGAGCTATTATTTTGTTTCATACATTTAATGGTTGGTAGAATCATAAAATAGGATTGATTTAGATGCACTCCATCAAACGCAAAACCCTAGTAATTTGCTATAGATTTTCCCTCCGATCAGCCAGCTTCCTTTGGGGTTGTCTGATAATTTAACCGTTGGATCGAGCCCAAAATTTTACTGAGTAGTTAAAATATATAGGTATTAAATATGAACGGTGAAGATCAGATTTGAGGTACAGAAAAGTGTGGTTTGATCTATGAACAATAGGTATGAAAATCGGTGAAAACGCATCTGAATGATTCAAGTTTAACGTTTTGGGTTCCTTCTTCAAAGTTCAGAACTTTTCTTCAAGTATTGGAGCAACTAAGGTAAGTAGAGCTTCTATCCACGTGGGGACATCATTGTTTTTCCCCCACGCCACGTTTCTATGCAATCATGAAAAATTACAAACTTAGGATTTTTTTAATTCTAAGTTCATGATAACCCTAATTATATGTAATATTGTATATATATCATGTCTCTATTACAACTCATCTATTGTATTCATAATATGCCACTACGATTTTCATGAGCATGTATGTAATCCATGAATGCATGCTTTGATTTTCATGGGTTCTTAAATACAAGTTTTAATCAATAGTACTCAGTTTCATGAAGTTATGTATATGATTTTATGTTTTTACACAAGTTATATTCTATATGTATTTACATGTTAAAATAAAATCATGAATCATCTTTATAAGTTATTTCATGAAATTCATAGGCTTACAAGCCACTATTTTCAAGTACATATTTTTTTTGGGAGTTGCATAGTTTACCGAGAAGGTTCTAGTTGCCTGAAACTACGTAAGCCACCGTAGGATAAGGGTCGCTCCACCCAGAAGACGATACCTTCAAATTTACAGATTGAATCATTTTTTTCCATGTTCATGTCTCATACTTCGGCAAGGTATGAAAAAACTCTGCTAGTCGGGCCAGGTACCAGACTCCACGTACCCATGTTGTGTTTCATGTTGTCGGTTATGCTACTGCTCTCCCCACAGATATATAGATACACATCTTTACAGATTTTATACATATTTTATACTCATGCTAGATCATGCTCATGCTCATGTTACTGTTTCAGTTTCATGTCATGTTATTCCATGTGCCTGCTTAATTCTTCAGTTGCTTTACATACAGTACAATTCAAATATAATAACATCCATTTTCCCGGGGTCTGCACTTCATGGTGCAGGTATTGAGTTTCAGGATAACATATCTGCTCGTTAGGATTTGCCTCAGTATCAACTATTGGTGAGCCCCATTTCCTTCAGGGTGTTAGTAAGTTATTTTACATGTCATGCTTATTATTGATGGTATGCCAGATCCTTGTTCTGGTAAACAGTTTTACAGTCAGACTCATATGTTAGAGGTTTCATAGACTAGACTAGTTTAGCATGTCAGTCATGTCAACATTAATTTCAGATATTTTCGCAATATATTTTTCAGACTATATTTCAGTACCATGTTTTACATAAGTTACTATCATTGTTATTTCATGCTTTTGATGCCCATGTTGATTCAGCAACCCATGTGGTTCGCTCGGTCACATGTAGACAGGCACCGAGTGTCGTGTTTCTCTCATGCCATGGTTCGGGATGTTACACTTTATCCCTCTAGCAAGCCTCGAGTCCAGCCCTCACAATTCGAAGTCGCTCGGCCGTGTCCATTTCCATCTGAATAGTGGAGGAACTTGCCCAAAATATTAAGGGGAGCGGTAACTACTAACTAAAATATTATAATTGAAATTTATAAGAACAAAATATAATTTTATCAAAGATTCAAAATAACATCAACACAACAAAAATATAATATATAAAAGAAAAGACGTACCTAGAATTAAAGTGCTGCCCTTCGTTCTTTTAAAGACTTGAAATCATTAATAATTGAATCAGAGCTAAAGCTTTCAGCTATCTCTTTTTCAATATAAACCATCATATGCTTATCTCTATTGAGGGGATACTTTTCAACTTGACATTGATAGGGACCCCAATTGATATAAGCTCTTCGAACTTCATCTTTTCGATTCACTGGATATTCCCAAATTTGGGGACGCTTTCCGGGGTCACGTTCTAAACAATTGGCATCAAATTCATCCATGATGACTTTTTGAATCTTGCAAGATTGCTCATCCAGTTGAACTGTTTGATCTTCGGAATGGTGCTTTTCAAGTGTCGATGTTGAAGCTATACAATTTTCATCTTTGTTGAAAGCTTCCCTCTTGAAAAATGCATCAATTTTCTTAAGTTTGACCATCGTACCACTCCTAAAAATACATAAATCAATTATCAAAGATAACATATAAATCTGAAAACAAAACTAAGTCAGAGAAATTCGGCTTTTAAAGCCTTAATTTGTTAATTCCACTCCCATAAGCCCAAAATAACCTCGTATATGATGAAACAAACATAAAGTTGTAATCTTTTGCTGATTTAAAATAAACTCATATCAAGAATTACACATTAAAACTCATATCATGTATATTGGAAACAATATTTAATTGCTTATGATGCAACTATGCATCCAAAGCATACTAGATTTATGTTTTGTAGAAGAAAAAGAGACCCAAATAAATAAATAAATAAATCTTCTGCAGTTAAGTATTATCAGAGATGGAGAGACGAGTGGAGAGAAATAGATTGTGAGAGAGTGGAGTCGTGCTGCGAGTGTGAGTTCGTGAGTCGCTAGTGCCACCGAGAAAGTGACGGAATTTAGAATTTTAAAATCGTGAGTAGTATATATAAAAAAATATTTTTTAAAGTTTTTGGAGGGGGACCACAACTCCCCTCCGCTCCTACCATAATCTTCCACTGCATCTGAACTATATTGGCAAAATTCTCATGATGCTTGGCCCATTTTTTCTGAAGATCCAAGAGCTCCTTGTGACAATTAGCCGCCTTCTCGTTGTAAATTTTCATGTTCTATTCTAACTGGCCAACTTGGCCTCCAAGTCTTTCATTGAATTCAATTGGCTCTCCAAAATCGGGAGTCGCTCTTGCAACGTCTGGTACTCCAACATCTTCTGACTCTCTTCAGCAAGCTTCCGTATAAGACCCTCCATGGTGAGCAGGTTTGCCTAAAGGGAAGAGTAGTTCTTTAGGGGATTCATCCATAAAGAAAAAGGGAAAAGATCGACAATCTAGCAAACTAGCCTCCTTACTAGCATTCTTCCGGGTCCTCTCAAACTAGCATTCTTCCAGGTCCTCTCAAACTAGCATCTTCCAACCTGGTGCTCTCACTATTGTAGTTTTGAATTACATGCTTACCCCCTAATTGAAGTGAAAGTTAATAGTTTTTCGTACTTCTAATAAATGCAGAATCAACTTTACATCTGGTGTTGATGCTTCGTGGTGGAATCATTGAGCCATCGTTGATGGCTTTGGCTAGGAAATACAATCAGGACAAAGATAATACAATATAAGTAGGTTCCATAATGTGCCTATTTTTAAACAGTAGGTTCCGTGATAAATATGAGTAGCTCTTTTTTTGCTATCTCTTTGGTGCGATGGTGATTTTGACGGGCATCACCTAAAAATTATTTAAAAAATTTGGTAGCATAGAGCCATAGAGTATCCACATGCTACACAACCCAATTGTTTTCAAATTTTAAATTTTATTCTTTTTGAATTATACAATTGTTTTATAATTTACATAGGTTAATTCAATACATGGTAGCTAGATTTGTAATTGATTATTTGGTTGTTTGGTTTCTTATTTTCTCAGAAATTTGATTTATTCATGACATAATTTTTCTTCCATGTCATGTTGATTTTCTTCTACCTTGCTACATTAAAGGTCTTGTCTATCAGTATATCACAGAGTTGAAGGCAAAGAATGGTTACAACTTCTTTCGTTTTCATAATCGTTAGAGATATTTGTCTTAGTGTACGTGCTTTGCACGTGTCTATTGCATCAATTAAAACAATCAAACAATTTATTTAAAAGAGCTATTGACGTTACACTAAAGGCAATATTTATTTATACAATCATTGAGTTCCTTTATTACAAAGCTTTTAGTATGGATATTTAAATCCCATTCCATTTTTTTTTGTTTGAATTCAAGTTCTAAATGTTAAACTGAATCTTAAATATACTATAGTTTTGTATATTTATTTTTTGAAGAAATAATTATTAAGCATATAAAGTTTATATGTCGATTAACTATTGAGTAAATTATGTTTATCCATGAGGGTTTTTTACTTCTTTTCTTTTGGAATTAAGATTTATTTACTCTATATAAAAGAAACTTACTCATACATGCTAATAGTTACTTTATGCCATTCTAATAAGGGAATGTTTTATATAAGTAAAAAAATTATTTGATTCTGAATTCCTAAATATTAGGAGTTTTTATGTAGTTCAAATAAGGAAATATCTAATAACCAGATTGTAGTTGATTTTAAGTTTCTAATTATTAGAAGAATATAATTAAATTACTATTTTATCTAATATGAATTATGTTTTAAACATATAAAAGACGATATTTTAGTAATAGTCTTTGTGCCAAAATATGAGGAAAGAAGGACTATTAATTGTAAGATTGGAATCATTTCCCTTAGAAATTCATTTCATTAATCACAATATATATAGTTGTACAGATGTTGATTCCTAATACAATAAGAATCATAACTTACCTTAAATGGTTTATTCATAATACAATAAGAATCCTAAGTTACCTTAAATATACATCTATCATAATTACAAAATATAATGTGAATATTCGGAGAATATTCGCTAATACTCCCCCTCAGTCGGAGCGGGAGGAGGATGAACGCTAAGGCTGGATCGGAAGTCGGTGAAGAGCTGTCTCGGTAGTCCCTTTGTGAAAATATCTACATACTGATAGGAGGAAGGCATGTGTAATATTTTGACCTGACCAAGGGTAGCCTTCTCACGCACAAAGTAAATATCCATCTCGATATGCTTGGTCCACTGATGTTGGACTAGATTATGAGACATATAGATGGCAGATATGTTGTCACAGTAGACTATAGATGCCTTTCGCAGTGGACACTGGAGCTCCAAAAGAAGATTTTGGAGCCAACAGATCTCATCAATGACATTAGCAACTCCGCGATACTCTGCTTCAGGACTCGAACGGGATAACGTGGCCTGCCGCTTGGAGGACCATGAAATAAGATTATCCCCAAAAAATACACAGTAGCCCGAGGTGGAGCGACGTGTGTCCAGGAATCCTGCCCAATCTGCATCCGTGTATGAGAGTAATTTGGTTAGGGCAGAGGGGTATAGATGCAGTCCAAAGTCAAGTGTGCCCTTAATATATCTGATAATACGTTTGAGGGCCACAAAATGGGACTCTCGAGGGGCGTGCATAAACAAACACACCTGATGAACGGCATATGCAATATCAGGTCTAGTGAATATGAGATACTGAAGGGCACCTGCAAGACTCCGATATAGGGTGGGATTAGAAACTGACGCACCCTCATTGGCACTAAGCTTGGATTTTGAGTCAACCGGAGTTGGTATACTTTTACAATTTGCCATTTTAGCGCTGTACACTATCTCTTCCGCATATTTACGTTGACACAGAAACATAGTAGCGGCCGATCTGGTCACAGAAATACCCAAGAAATAACTCACTTTGCCCAAATCATTCATAGCAAATTCAGTTTTGAGTAAGAGTGGCCAATGGGCCGGGATGGCCCGGCCCCGTCCCGAGCCCGACCCGACCCCGCCCCGACCTCGCTCAAAAAAAAATGGGAGCGGGACTCGAACTCGGGACGGGACAATGTCTCGTCCCGCCAGACCCGAGCCCGCCCCAGGCCCGCCCTCCCCGACCCCGCCCCGAGCCCGACCCCGCCCTTTGTCCCCCATTTGCAAATATGACCGTTGCACCAATAACCCTTTTAGATTTTGGTCGTTGGCCAACGACCATTTTAGACCTCCCCCCTCTCCCCTAACCCCCCTACCCCTTAATATTTATTTTTAACCCTTAAGTTATTATATTTACACTTTAACCCAATTTTCCAACTATAAATAACTCATTTTCTCTTCATCTTTCTCACAAATCTTCCTACAATCTCTCTTATCTCTCAATATATCTCTCTACAAGTCTACATTGTTTGCTAAATATTCAATTTTATTTATTCATTTAGGAGTGAAGTTGGCAACTAGCTTGAGGATCTTCCATCGAGCAAAGTTTCAATTTTTAACCTCTCGATTACCCGTCGACGTTACGTCGGCGTTTGGTACATTCGTTCATTCATTAAATTATTATTGTCTTTTTATTTTATTTAGCGCACTTAATTTCATTTACTTTAATTATTTGTTAGCATATAATTAAAATGGAAGGAATTAGAGGTATGTTTAAGGGTAAGGGTAAGACTTCTTCTAGTAGGGGCAACCAGGGCAAGGGTACTTCTTCTAGTCATCTTATTCCTACACAGGATGATTTTGTTGATACTCAACATTTTCCTACAATACCATTAGATTTAGACGAGGAACTATTTTCTGGAACTCAATAAGACTTTAATTTAGACGATGATCTAGATGATACACCCACTAATGTTGATGACAACACACCCACTAGTGCACCTTCAACTGAAATACCTCATATTCCCCTAGTATGAGACGAGGTTAAGCAAAATGACCATTAAAATCAGATGCATAGACATTTTTTGATAGGGACGTAGAGAATCAAGTAGCTATATGTAAAATTTGTAAAAATGTTTTAAAATTTAAAACTGGAAAAGGTCACGGTGGGACGGGGGGTTTAATTAGACACGTAGTAAGTGCTCATCCAGCTAGGTATGCCCAATACCAGGCTTCAAAACCGGGTGCGCAAACGCCCGCTCCATCGGGACAAGGTTCACATACTGATACTGTCCCGGACCAAGTACAGGGTCAAATTAACCCTATGACGGGGGGAATTGTAGGCTCTAAATACAATAAACATAGAGATAGGGAAGCAATATCAAAATTAGTTGATGTGGAGGGTTTGCCTTTTTCATTTCCTTCATCTCCCGGTTTTATTCATTACATTAGAGATATATATAATCCTACTTTTAAAGGTTTTCCTAGATCAACTGTTAAGAGAGATGTATTTAAATTCGCGCATGAATATCAACAATATTTACGTTTTTCATTATATCATTTTAATGGCAAAGTATCTGTCACGTCTGATATAGGTCGTAGTACTAACGACCATGATTATTTAACTGTAACTTTTCATTGGATAGATTATAAATGGTCTATGCAAAAACGTATTTTAGCGTATAGATATATAGATGATAGACACACTGGTACTTTTATTGCAGATAATATTTATCAAGTGTGCCATTACTACGGAATAACCGATAAAATTATGACTATTACATTAGATAACGCTTCTTCTAACAATCGCACAATTAAAATTTTAAAAAATAGTTTAACTCCATCTTTTCCAGATCATTTTCATATAAAATGCGCGTTTCATATATATAACTTAATTGTAAAGGATGGTCTATCACTCTTTGAAGACATTCTTAGTAAAATACAATTTGCTATAAAATTTATTTTTAAAAGTAATAAAGTACAACGTAGAAAAGAATATAAAAAAACTTGTCACGATTGTGGACTACCTTATAGAAAAAATCCACAAGAAGTATCCACTAGGTGGAATTCTTTATACGAGCAACTACTTGTTGCTTATGACTATAGAGTACCTATAACTTTAATTTTTAACTCTCATAATAAAAATCCAGCTGATATGATTTTAGATAGTGATTGGGTAAAAATTTCCGAACTTATTGTATTTTTAGAGAAATTTTTTCAAGCAACAAAAGAATTTTCCGGTATATATTATCCTACTATTTCAACTATGTTGTTTTATATAACTCTAATATTTTTATTACTTAGTGAATATATGGAAAAATCAGCTTATAAGGCAGCTATTAAAAAAATGTTTGTCAAAATAAAAAAATATTTTATTCCTATTCCCTCTATTTATATTATTGGTTCTGTATTAAATCCTACTATTAAAATAGACGGTACTAAATCACTAATTGAAACTATTTACAATTGTATAGAAGTACTACCACCTCCAAGTCCCAAAAATCTAAATCACCCACCACCTATTGAACAAACTAAAGAAGAAGTGTTGTCTAGCGTAGAACACCAATGCAAAAATATATATAGATTTTATCAACAAGAAAATGCTAGTAACTTGCCGGCTTCCATACCATCTTCTTCATCTTCAACACAACCTCACAAAAGACATGTTGTTTCTGCGGCTAGTATTGAAAGCCTCAGAAATAGAATGTGCGGCCGTACCTCTACTACTAACCAAATTAGCGAGTTGGATATTTTTGTTTTGCAGGGTTCTGTACTGTATCAAGAAGTTATCAATGAAGATGGACATGAAGACTTGCTGAAATACTGGAGGGGGAATGAGAAGACCTTTCCGACACTTTCATTGATGGCTCGAGATGTTTTGAACATTCAAGCGTCATCAACTGCGTCTGAAAGCGCTTTTTCTACAGACAGATATCAAATAGGAGACCACAGACACTCATTACCCGGAGACAACTTGGAAATTGCAGTATTATTCAGAGATTGGATACGAGTGGAGCGGAGAAGGTGCGGTCAACCGGAGATCAACGAAGAAGAAGATGAAAACTACAACGAAATCTTAACCGAAGGTAGTGGAAGCGACGTGGATCAATTTGACCAACAAATACCAATTCCAACCGAAGAACCACAAGAAATTATCAAGCAATTAGAACAGGTTTTTTTGAGAATGTAATTTTTTTAATTGAAATTTTATTATGTAATTTGCAACTTTTGGACAACATCACAAAGTTGCAATTTAGATTTTAGACAATTGTATTTGTATTACAAAAACAAAAATCATGTCTATTAATATAAGAGGCACAAAAACAACATTGGGATGTTTTTATTACACTATCTTATCTTGTTTATTGAGTTTTTTTTATACATATGTTATTTAAAAAAAAAATGAAAACCCGCCGTACCCCGCCCCGACCCGATACCGACGGGATCGGGACGGGACTGGAGCAAGTCCCGCCAGACCCCGCTAGACCCGACCCCGACCCCTTGGCTAGTCCCGCCCCGACCCCAACCCCGCCAGACCCGAGCCCGACCCACTGGCCACTCTTAGTTTTGAGTAGATCAATGATTTCTTTCTTCAAACCGTCAGAGGATGTAGTAAGAACAATGTCATCCACATATAATAGCAAATAACTAGTGTTGCTACCTCGATGAAAAGTGAAGAGAGAGTTATCATACTTGCTATAAATAAATTCGATCTGCATAATATACCTGGCAAAGCGATCATACCAAGCGTGGGGTGCTTTTTTCAAGCCATATAATGACTTCCTGAGACGACATACATACTACGGGGTTGCCGGATGAACAAAGCCAGGGGGTTGATGGATGTACACAATTTCTTTCAAATTCCCATAAAGAAATGCATTATTGACATCAAGCTGATGAATCGGCCAATGCATGCCCATAGCAATACTGAGAACAGTTCGAATAGTGGTCGGTTTAGCAACTGGACTGAATGTCTCACCACAATCAATACCCTGCTGCTGATTAGTGCCATTAGCAACCAGTCTTGCCTTATACTGCTCCAAGTCACCATTGTCTTTGAACTTGTGATGATATAGCCACATACACCGGATAACATTCACACCATCCGATCTAGGTACCAAATCCCAAGTGTTCTGCTTGGTTAAAGCATTAAATTCCACGCACATGGCCGCATTTCAATTAGGGTCCAGTTTGGCTAGTTTTGGATTTTTTGGAATGGGTTATAAGGTTTGTGTGGAAAGATTGAAGTGAACATTGAGTTTGAAAATCCCGTGTTTAGCACGAGTCTCCATGCAGTAGGTATGCAACAATGTTTGGACTAGGATTTCAGGCTGCTGGCATACGGGTTCTGGAGGCAGCAGTGTTGTTCTGCGATATGTGGCTGCTAACTTGTTGGTTCTGGGGGTGTTGGTTGGTCTCGGGTCGATGGCTGGTCGAGGAACAGTTGGTGGGGTGGGTGACACAGGGGGTCGAGTAGTGGAGGGTTCGACCGAGATCTAGGGGGTGTTTGGTCGGAGACGACGCCTGACATTGTTGTGACGGAGTTGCTGGTGCAGTCTTTGTCGGAACAGGAAACTGCCGGTGACACATTGACTGAATTATAGGAGACATAGGAGACTCATCGAGAAATGTGTAATCCGTGGTTTGGAATTTTTGGAGATTTGAAAATGAATAGTTTGCCTCGTCTAATGTGACGTGACGTGATGTGAGATAATGATCTTACGAGTGGTTATGTCATAGCACAGGTAACCCTGATAATTGGGTGAGAATCGACGAAGACACATGGCGTGGTGCGTAGGGATAGTTTGTGAGGTGTAGTGGAGGCCAGGTTGGGGTAGCATAGGCAACCGAAGATGCGGAGTTGGTAATAGGAAGGGAACCTACGGTATAAGATTTTGACTGGGGTCTTGTTTTGGAAAGTGTTGGTTGGTAAAATATTAAGGTGGTACTCTATCATTTTAACAGTGTATACCCAGAATGATGGTGAAAGACTGGCATGAAAAAGAAGGGTACGAACCATGTTATTGATGGTACGTATGATTCATTCAGCTTTGCCGTTTTGGGAGGAAGAGTAGGGACAGGAAAAATGGAAAACCATGCCTTGTTTAGAGCAGAAATTGTGAAATGCCGAATTATTAAATTCACGTTCATTATCACATTGAAAATATTTTATAGATTTTTCAAACTGTGTTTAATGAATTTTTGAAATTCAAGGAATTTGGCAAAAACTTCAGATTTGAACTTTAGTGGGTAGATCCATACAAAGTGTGAAAATCATCTAATAATACTTGATAGAATTTGTGACTCAAGAAACTGAAAACCGGAGATGTTCACAAATCAGCATGAACAATATCAAATGGAGAAAAAGTAACACTGTTGTATGACATAAATGGAATACGAGTATGTTTGCCAAGCGGGCAAGAAAAATATTGTTGGGAAAGTTTTCCATTATTACATTGAATACGCTTATTAGTCCTAAGAATATTAAAAACAGGATCTCCTGGGTGTATGAGTCTGTTATGCCAAGTTGATGGAGAGATAGCAGCAAGGAAGACAGGTGAATGGGTTCTGACAGCGGGAGATTGAGTGAAGGGGTAGAGGTCTCCCACGCGTAAGAATTTTCCCCGTATTGAAATCCTTCACAGAAAAACCAAAAGGGTCAAATTCGATAGACACAGAATTATTGCTAGTGAATTTTCTAACAGAGACTAAATTTTTAATGATGTTGGGTGTGTAAAGGACATGATTTAGAAAGAAAGGCGGGTGGGGATGTTTGGTATGTGTGTTATCGTAACCTTCAATTGAAATGCGATGACCATTGCCAACAGTAATAAATTGAGGACACTATAACTGAAGCTTTTGGAATAAGTTACCTGATGACAATGTGATGTGAGATATGGCTCTAGTGTCCATGTACCAATTATCATCGGGTTGTTGAAGGTTCACGGTGTTGAAGGCCTGGCTCAAATCGGTGGGGGTCAGGCTGCTGCCTTGCGGGTGCTGATTGGTTGCTACCAGATGGGCTTGTTGTGTGGGTTGGTGGGCCTGCCGGTTGGCTGGGGCGGAGCCCAAGAGGCCTGGCTACCAACCTTGCTGGAATTGGGCCTATGATGTTGGGTAGGGGCATGCAGGCGAGGCTCAGTCCCGGTATTGGGCCAAGAGGACTGTCCAACCCACTTAAAGTAGGGAGCAGGTGCTGGGCCTGGTTGTTGGTTCCTTTGGCCCTTACCGCAGCCCTTCCCTTTGTTGTTGCTACCACAGCCTCTGCTGCCATGTCCGCCGCCGCGGGACTGCTGCTGGTGGTGGTCTGGCGGTGGTGGCTGGGTGGCCGTCGGTGGTGTGCTTTCGATGGCTAAAGCCTTCTGATTGTGCTCCTCTTGTTTAGTATGGCGGGTCTCTTCCAACAAAAGTTGTGAACGCGACTTGTTGAAACTTAGTAGTGAGTCGGCCTGTTGAATCATTATTGCAAGTGTATCGTAGTCACCTTTCGGTGAATCAGCAACTAGTTGAAGTACCATCTTGGTTTCTGAAATAGATGTTCCTACGTTGGAAAGTTGGTCGCCTATGAGTTTCATTTGTTTACAATATTCAGACATGTTGGCAAAATTTTCAAGACGCGTATTGTTAAATTGCTCTTCCAAATACACGGCCTGAGTATTTTTATTATCTTGAAATTTTTTTTCTAACTGTACCTAGAGTTCACGTGCCATAGCACATGTTTTCATGATAGTACACAACAAATCTTTTGAGATGGTGCTATATATCCACTGTTTGACGATGTCGTCAAGGCGACACCATGTCGAGTCTGCAACATCGGTGGGACGAGGAACATAATCATCAATATAATCTAGCACATTGTATGCACATGCATGAATATAGAACAGTTCTATCCACATGGAATATTGACAGTCTTCTTGGTCAAGAATTATAGGGATAAAATTCTTGATGTTGGTAACGGTGAATGCCGGATGAAAAGAAGATGATGAACGTTGAGGGAGGTTGTCAAAAGTGCCAGTGGAGGAACCGGAACTTGTGGGGGAAGTAGGGCGAGACATGGTGGCAGATTGTTGCCGTCGGCCGAGAAAGAAAAAAACGTGGGTGGTGGTCGGTCGAGAGGAAGGAAAAAGAGAAGAGTAGGGATTAGGGTTTGACTCTTGATACCATGTAAGATTGGAATCATTTCCCTTAGGATTCATTTCATTAATCATAATATATATAGTTGTACAGAGGTTGATTCCTAATACAATAAGAATCCTAACTTACCTTAAATGGTTGATTCCTAATACAATAAGAATTCTAAGTTAGCTTAAATATACATCTATCATAATTACAAAATATACTGTAAATATTCGAAAAATATTCGCTAATACTAATTATAAAAGTGAGTGGGCGAGATTTTTGTGTCTCTCGTGGAAAACAAGGACTTTTAAACCTACAAGGTATGGATAAAAGTCCTATTTTAGCATAAAGTTAGGACTATTTATTCCTAATATTCGAGATGTGTTTTATGAAGGAGAAATTATCGAAATAAGAATTGTCATTCTCTCTTTTTTATGTATATATTAAAACTTTGTTAAACAACCTAAAGATTCTAAAAGAAAAAATGCTTGAAAAAATATATCTACTTATATTTTTAGGACGGCTTCCGTGAATTCTGTGATAAATTTTAATAAATTGTGTTATAATATTTTCTTTCAAATTTGTTATTGTCCATTTACATCCTATTTGGAAAAAATTCTTTACTGAAAAGTATTATCTATAGAATTCAAATATGATTATGAAAATATCTGTCAATTTAAATTGTGTTTACTTCTTTTTTATTTAGAATGTATTGGATGCAAGGATCGCTATCCTCAATAGAGAATTTCGATCAGAAAAACAAATGTTCAAATGTAAAACAAAAAACAAAATTCTTAAATGTTTAAAATAAAAAATAAATTTATCATGTAGGTAAAATATTTAATGAAAATTATAACTAAAAAGTACATGTTTAAAATAAAGTGAAGGAAAATATTAATATTTATTACACATAATTCAACAACTAAGTGAATGTAATAACATTATTTTGTCATTAAATGAGTGTTATATCTATTTAACGCTCGTCTCTATTTTATATAAAAAATTATAATTTTTTTAATTTATTGATACGTACAACACATGTATACTAAAACTAGAAATAATAATAATAATAATAATAATAATAATGTGTGTTTGTCTTAAGTTGAAAATGAATCCTTTATACAAGAACTCAATAGTTCTCAGTTCCGATAGTCCAAAAAAAGACGATGTTAATGACTTTGTGTAGAAATTGTCAATGAAAAAGGAGAAATCTAAGAACACATGCCGATCTAATCTGACGAAAAAGATCATGAAGATAAGTTCGTCCACTTTCAATTCGTTGTAATTCTAAATGAAAGGTCTCTTTGTGGTAGGCTACTGACTAATGGCTAGCTAGAAAAATAAACATAATTATCTCAATCAAATAAAATCACCAAAATAATTGTACATATAATTAAGATTTATATTATTAGGATGATTAGAATATGATTAGATAAGATTCATATTATTAGGATAATTAGAATAAGATTAGATAAGTCTTCCTTAATGTTAGCCATAGAATGATGTTGTACACCATTATATAAATTATAATATTGGGAATGAAATAAACTATGAGATTAATTTCTTTCATGGTATCAAGAGAAACAAAATAACTCCCAAGTTTTTGCCCTAATTCTCGTTGGCCGTCCCTCAACCCTACCGGAATTTTTTTTGCAAAACCCTAGCCGAAACCATCTTCCTTTCGGCCTAAAAACTAAAACCTAACCCTAAACCCACTAACCATAAAACCACTCATATCCAAAAACCCTAACTAGGATTCTTCATCTCCCTTATTCTACCCACCAAAATATCTCTTTTCTACATTTTTTTTTCTTTCCTTGTATTTTCTTGGGCAACAGTGACTGACAAACAAAATTTCCATCCAGCTCTTGCCGTGAACAACGGCAAGAACTTTATTCCTATTACCCTTTAGATGGAAAAGGGCAATACTCTTCTTGGGCGGAGTTATTAAAAATTCATTGTCGAGCATACGAGGTCATATACCATATTATTCCTTCTAAGTCTTCATCGAAAACCACTGTTGTGGACCCAAGTTTATGGACTCGTTTAGATGCTATAGTCCTTCAATGGATTTACGACACAATCTCCAATGACCTTTTGCACATCATTTTGGAACTGGACTCTACGGCTCAACAGGCTTTAGAACGTTTACAAAATATTTTTCAAGATAGTAAAATTTCTAGGGCAGTATATCTTGAAAATGAATTCACCAATGTAAAATTGGATGATTTTTCAAACGTCTCCACATATTGCCAAGAGTTGAAAATGCTTGCCGATCAACTTTTTAATGTTGGTGCGCCGGTGACAAATCAAAGGTTAGTTCTCCAATTGATTGCGGGATTGAATGAACAATTTGATGGTATGGCTACGTTCATTCAACAAAGAAATACCCTACCACCATTCTATGAGGCACGTTCAAGGTCGATTCTTGAAGAAACTTGAAAGGTAAAAGAGGCTGCGTCGGCAACAAATTGTGTTGGTACCGCCCTTCTTTCCACCAATGTGTCTACAAATGATTTTAACCCATAAAATTCTGGTTCGGGAGGGGCTTCAAATCGCAACAATAATGGACCAAAAAGGGGTCAAAATTGCAATAACAACAAAGGTAAAAATAATGGTGGAAGAGGGCGGGGTCGGGGAGGCGAAAACACCTCCGGCAGAGGCGAAGGCCACTGGCAGCAGCATAGTCAAACCCACTGGCAGTCGCAACAATTTTCCGGCAACGGGCAGTGGGGTCATATCCCGTTGTGGGACTGGAACCCGCATCAGTGGGGCCCATACTGCCCGCACCTAACAAATCAATGGGCTCGGCCCAATATTTCAAACAGGAAGCCCGATGTTTTAGGCAGCCGTCCACAACAAGTGTTTCAGCCCATGGACCATTATCGTTCAGTTATGCTCCAACGGACATTGAGCAAGCCATGAACAACATGAGTATCAATGTTCCCGATGACTCATGGTACATGGAAACCGGGGCAACCTCACACATGACAACATCTCAAGGTATTCTCTCGTCTTATTTTAATATGAGCATTAATAAAAATATTGTCGTTGGCAGTGGGCATGAAGTTCCAATTCGTGGTATTGGCCAATTAAAACTCCCCTCCCACCCCACCTACTTTTATAGTTGAATAATGTCCTACATGCACCCAAACTCATTAAAAATTTGATATATGTGTGTCGGTTCACTACTGATAATAATGTTTCTGTTAATTTTGATCCCTTTGAATTTTCTGTGAAGGATTTTTAGACGGAGATGCCAATAATGAGGTATAATAACACTAGGGATTTGTATCCATCACTGCCACTACCAACAACCAAGTCACCACTCCATCAACTTTTGCTGTTCTTTTCTCCTATGTAATGGCATAACCGTTTAGGACACCCGGGAGCGTCGGTGTTCAATTCTCTTTATAAAAATAAATTGATTGATTGTAAACGACGCTTGGACTCTCATGTTTGTCAGTGTTGTATTTTCGGGAAGCATGTTAAATTCCCTTTTTCTTTATCTTTGTCAAATACTATTATGTCGTTTGATATATTGCATAGTGATTTGTGTACATCCTCGATTTTGAGTTCGGCAGGTCATAAGTACTATATGCTTATTTTGGATGATTTCACTAATTTTTTGTGGACATTTCCAATTGGACAAAAATCACAAGTTCCCACTATTTTTAAATAATTTAGTGTATTCATCCAAACTCAATTTGAGAAGTCCATAAAATATTTTCAATGTGCCAATGAGAGGAAATTTGTAAATGACCAATTTAAAGATTTTTGTCACAAAAATGGTATGTCATTACGTCTCTCGTGTCCACATACTTCTCAGAATGGAAAAGCCGAAAGAAAAATTCGCACAATCAACAATTTAATGCTCACATTTCTTGCGTATTCGTCCATGCCACCATCTTTTTGGCATTATGCCATTCAAATGACCACATATCTTCTAAACATTCTTCCTAGCAAGTTACTCTCAAACATATCACCCACCCAAATGTTATACCATCATATTCCGTCATACACACATTTGCGGGTTTTCAGGTGTTTGTGCTATCCATTATTTCCATCTACAATAATAAACAATCTTCAAGCCCGTTCCACCCCGTGTGTATTTTTGGGATACCTACAAAATCATAGGGACTATAAGTGTTATGATATGTCTAATGAAAAAATAATCATCTCTCGTCACGTTGTGTTTGATGAGTATACGTTCTCATTTGCTACCTCTCACACATTTTCCCCTCCTTCATATGATTTTTTGGACTGCGGGATGAATTCAATATTGAGATACCATTTACAAAATCCATCTCCACAAACCCAAATGATAGGGTCGTTTGCACCCTCCTTGCCGTCGGTCCAGCTAAGTGACTGGATTGGACTGGCCCATTTACGGCAACAAACGGCCTCGGTCAAGCAAAATCCCCGGACTGGGTCAGTCCAATTAAGGGAGCCCACTGCTTCCTCTTCTGTGCCATCGGCCCAGTCCGCCTCACCACCTCTTTTGGCCCAAATAAGGGAGCCCTCCAACACTACACAAATTTATCTAGTGAGCCTAACAAACCAAACCCAAATAGTTAATTCTTGTCGGCCCAACACTGTTTCCAAGACTCTACTGCCCACATCCCAAGTTTCATCCCATCCTCGGTCCATTGAAACCCGTGCAATGTACGAGATTTTTTGGCCCAAGCTTCATTTTAATTGATGATGCTCTAACCGATCCGAATTGGAAAGTTGCCATATTATATGAAATTAATGCTCTTATTAAAAATGAGATGTGGAAGTTGGTGCCTCGTCCACATAATGTAAACATAATACGTTCTATGTGGGTTTTCTGTCATAAAAAAAATTCTGATGGTTCTTTTGCGAGGCACAAAGCCCATCTTGTTGGTGATGACAGATCTCAGCAGGTTGGCATGGATTGTGGTGAGACGTTCAGCCCAGTGGTTAAACCAGCGACTATCAGGACTGTTCTCAGTTTGGCATTGTCAAAACCATGGTCCATTCATCAGCTGGACGTAAAGAATGCATTTCTACATGGTCACCTACAAGAAACTATTTACATGCACCAACCTTTGGGTTTCCGTGATCCGACTCATCCAGATTATGTCTTCTTATTGAAAAAATCATTATATGGTTTAAAACAAGCACCCAGGGCGTGGTATAAAAGGTTTGCAGGGTTCGTAGCCACATTGGGGTTCTCACACAGCGAGTCCGACCAGTCTTTGTTCATTTACAAGAAGGGTAATGACATGACATATATTTTTCTCTATGTGGATGACATTATTCTCACAACATGTTCTGAGTCACTTCGTCAGTCTATTATGACTTTCCTTGCTTCGGAATTCACTATGAAGGATTTGGGTCCTTTAAACTATTTTTTAGCATTGTTGTAACTCAATATGCATGTGGTCTGTTTCTCTGTTGAAAGAAATACGTCGAGGAGATTATTGAAAAAGTCGGCATGTCCTCGTGCAAACCGCCACATACACCGGTTGATACAAAAGCAAAATTGAGTAACTCTATGGGTTCTCCATACTGTGACCCAACACATTACCGCAGCTTAGCAAGAGCATTGCAATATCTTACTTTCACGAGACCTAATATCTCCTATGCAGTTCAACAAGTATGTTTACATATGTATGATCTGAAAGAATAGCATATGAGGACTCTTACGCGAATTTTGCAGTATGTTAAGGGTACTCTTGATTTTGGATTGCATCTGTATAAGTCATTCATTTCGAGTCTCTCATCCTATACAGATGTTGATTGAGGTGGCTGCTCGGACACACGACGTTCCACATCTGGTTATTGTGTGTTTTTTAGAGACAACCTCATTTCATGGTTGTCGAAACGACAGCCGACAATGTCTCGGTCAAGTGCTGAAGCAGAATACCGAAGGGTAGTTAATGTGGTCGCTGAATCATGTTGACTCCGTAATCTTCTTTTAAAAATCCATTGTCCGATTGAAAAAGCAACCGTGATTTATTGTGATGATGTGAGTGCGATATACTTATCAGGTAACCCTGTCCAACATCAACGCACAAAACACATATAAATGGATATCTTGTTTGTCCGTGAAAAGGTTGCATGTGGACAAGTCCGTGTTCTTCATGTACTGTCCCGTTATTAGATTGCAGATATTTTCACGAAAGGTCTTCCGCGCGTACTGTTTGATGATTTCAGGGACAGTCTCAGCATATGAGAACTTCCTGCTATGACTGCGGGGGACTGTCCAATCCATAATTATCTCAATCATATCAAATCACCAATGTAATTGTACATATAATTAGGATTCATATTATTAGGACGATTAGTATATGATTAGATAAGATTCATATTATTAGGATAATTAGGATATGATTAGATAAATCTTCCTTAATATTAGTCATAAAATAATCTTGTACATCATTATATAAATTGTAATCTTGAGAATGAAATAAATTATGGGATTAATTTCCTTCAATATCCTTGTTTACTTTAACAAAAAAGTCTGCATTCTTTAACTTATACCTACTAAAATGTAGTACAATTCAAAAGTAGGGTGCTACCTCTTCTTTATTTTTTAAATTAATTATTCAATGTTGATACCAAATGCCAAGATACAACTAGCTTTCAAGACTATTCTAGATAGGTTGATAATCTGAACTTGTAGATTGAACAAATTGTTCGATGAATTAATCGAAGTCGATCAAACAACTTCAACACCAACAATATTAAATAAGTAAATAATAATCAAGGGCGAATTTACTTTGAAAATTAAGGTACACATGAATTCAAAGTCTTTCTACAAAACTAGGTATTTTATATACATATATTCTAGAAGTGATCTAATATTATTCATTAGCCCTCACCCTATTTGAAAAATTAAATGGTATGCTTGATTGAATGAACTATGGGATTAATTTCCTTCAATATCCTTGTTTACTTTAACAAAAAGTCTGCATCTTTAACTTATACCTACTAAAATGTAGTACAATTCAAAAGTAGGGTGCTACCTCTTCTTTTTTTAAAAAAAATTAATTATTCAATGATGATACCAAATTCCAAGTTACAACTAGCTTTCAAGACTGTTCTAGATAGGTTGATAATCTGAACTTGTAGATTGAACAAATTGTTCGATGAATTAGTAGAAGTCGATCAAACAACTTCAACCCCAACAATATTAAATAAGTAAATAATAATCGGGGGGCGAATTTACTTTGAAAATTAAGGTACACATGAATTCAGAGTCTTTCTATAACAATAGGTATTTTACATATATTTTTCTAGAGGTGATCTAATATTATCCATTAGTACCCATGCTATTGAAAAACTAAATGGTGCGCTTGATTGAATGCTTAGTTCCCACCTAATATTATTTTTTTCTCCTTTTCTATAGTGATGTTAATGCACCCATGTTCTAAAGAATTTAGATTCGGCTCTAATAATAACGCAGAGATCTCAGTGAGGTACGCCACCTGCCCTACTTCTAATGATAGATAGAAAAGAAAATAAGGAAAGGGGCGACAATTTGGCACCAGATATCCGGAGGTGTGGAAAGAGCAGCTGTGAGAAGCGGAAAAATCATCAAAAAACGACGATTATTTCAAAAGGTAATTTCATGGACAATCACTGATTTCTTACTTTATTGATCAAATCACTAGACCATTTTTTAGTATAATTAAAAGTCAGTCAGTCCCAATTTATATGACACACTTTCTTTTTTAGTCAATCCCAATTTACATGACACACTTTCTTTTTTAGTCAGTTCCAAAAAGAATGGCACATTTTCTTATTTGACAACAATTTAATTTTAAACTTTACATTTTACACTTAACGAGATGATATATAACCACACAAATATCTTTAACTTATTTTAGACCACAAGATTAAAAGGTGTTCCTTTATTTCTTAAACTTCGTGCCTAGTCAAACTATATCATATAAATTGAGACGGAGGAAGAATAATTTTTTGGTCATATGTAGATCATTTAACTTTATTTAGAATAAATATTTCAAAAGATCATTTAAGTATGTAAAATTATCTAGTAAAATCATCTAGTAAGGATGACCAATTTTTTTTTGAATGATCTACTTATGACCATAAAAATGCTCTTATATGATCATAGAAATGCTCCAAAATTGCTCAAGTTTCTAGTAAATTGTTTTAAGCATTTTTATGATAACTCCACATACTTAGTGACTTTACTAGATACGCTCAACTTTATTAAAGGATCATAGAAATGCTAAAAAAAACATAGTACTCCAATACTCAAGTTTCCCTCGTTCTTTATGTTAATATCAACCTCTATTTATTTTCCCTCTTATATGGGTAGCATTATATGATATCTCGTATCCCGTGAATATGTTAGGGGCTCGTTTAATCATGATTTGAAATTATATTGATTTGAAGTTGAATTTTTATTTTGATTTCAAAAATTATATTTTTTCATAAATATAAAAATTTCATAATTTATAAAAACTATCAAAATTTTCACAATCTTTTCAACTGAGCAAATCATAATTCATAAACAAGAGGTATCAGAATTATCCTAAGGTGCCGCATAATAAATTGCATATCGCAATGTTTTTTTATAAATAAATGCTTGTGATTATATACTATTACAAACTTTCAAATACATATAATTTTACAAAGTTCTATTAATGGTTCAGTAAATCAACAATAGTACTAGTAACTAACTATTTTTTAATATAATCTTCTCACATTGTATGAATATTCTCTTCACGCTGAGCATGAGTCTTTTTTTACAAAATTTAAAATTATGGGTCTTTTTTATAAAATATAAATTTATGTGTCAAGTTTTAAGTTTTAAAAAAAATTGAAATCACAATTTTGGAATTAAAATCCTACTTTTAGAAGAATTGAATTTGAAATCGTGATTTTGAATTGAAGTTAAAATTTTATTCAATTGTCATGAACAAACATTATTTTCAAATCAAACTTTAAATTTGAATTCTTTA